>LR812522.1:44611085-44758228 GCA_903798195.1 Danio kyathit | reverse complement strand
TTCAAAAAAACAGTTCAACAAATCACATTCATGTGTCGAAGCAGGAAACACTGTTCATCCTTTAGAGAAATGCATGTGCTTTTAGAAAATGGTGGAAACTTTTAGATCAAAAGCTGGATTTCATAGTGTTTTAGCATTAGAGGAAAACTGTAAAGCCACCACTAACAGCTCTGTGACTTAACTTAGGTGCTAATAATCTGTGTTTGAATGTGAAGTACATTTAGGACAGTATGAGGAGTATTAATATAAAACAAAAATGACTGTGATGAGTTTTGGCCATATAGTCCAGCTCCAGCATGAGCTTAAATCTGAACACCGCAGAAGTTTGGCAAAAGTATATTGGTATTAAAGTAAAGCGGGTAACAAAGTTACTCGAGCAGCAAGAGAGAAAGAAAATATCTGTGCACAGTGTTGGGGAGTAACGGAATACATGTACCGGCGGTACGTATTTAGAATACTATTCTTGAGTAACTGTATTCCGTTACAGTTACTATTTTTAAACAGGGTATTTAGAATACAGTTACTTTCCTAATACCATTGGAATACTTCGGGCGATGCGTGTCTGGCCCATAATAATATTACTAAATTGCCGCCGAAACCATAGAAACAGAAGCTACACTCCCGACTGCAATCACCAGCGTTAACTCAGTGAGACTCACGCAAATGACCCTGTTCTCACGCTCTCACGCCACACCTCCATTTTCTCACGCAGAAAAAAGGACGATCGCAAACACCGAACAACCGGACAACAACCAAGATTTTCAGATAAACTGCTTTTTTTGCCGTCATTGTTCGTGAATTTGCTGCTTGATGTTACGTTTGCACTGTTCATAAAGCACAATTGCCATCAAGTGCTCCTGTAGAGCGACTCTTCAGCCAGGGAGGACTCATTTTTACTCCTCATCGCAACAGAATGACAGATAAGCACTTCTAAATGTCTCTATTGCTCCGCTACAAACACCTTTACTTGTCTGTTGATTAGGAAAAAAAGCATAGGTAGTTAGGTACTGTAGATAGGTGGCTATACTGGCTAATATGTTTGACTTAAAACAAAACTTGTTCATTTTGATGTTTACATTTTTGTAAAGCAAACTCATTTTGGCATTCTTCTAATATTTGCAATATTGTTCTTAGGTGAGAAGTTTTCATAATAGAAATTAAAATGTTGAATAGAACCTGTTACATTACCTCTGATCAGGGGTTTTTATTTGAGGCAATGCACGCGAGTAAAAATGATGATGATTTTTATGCGTTCACTAGAGTGAATCGGATTAATGTTAGTTCCACATCTGTCAGGCACCTGTAGAGTTAATGCGTTCCAGTAAAACATATACAAATAAAATGGAGCGGCTGCTTTTTAACATGAATGACGCTAAATGAAAGTCAAACCGGTGAGCCAAAATAGTGCCCTTCTGAATCAAATCAGCAGGATGCCCTTCTGGATCTTTCACTTACTTTGAAGACATACGACATGAAGACAGACTACCTTTACATTGACATCAGTAGTTATTTGCCTTAATCTGAATAGGACAATAATATAATTACGGTGTTACGTAAAGTGCTTTTTGAACGTCTATTCACGTTTCCTGTAGAGTCTCATGACATTTCGGGTGTTTCATCTTTAATTTTTCGACTTTAACTGCAGTTCGGCACTTTCACTCATGAACATTTCCCCATGACAAACTGGGTTATTAGACGCGAATATTTAGTAAGGATTGGTGGAAGATGTTTTAATGGGATTTGATAGCGCACGTGAAATAGAAAGAAAAAAACTTCCGCATTTCGTGATCAGCGTTGCCAGATGTAGCTGACTGATTCCAGCCTAAAAGCTATCCAAAACCCGCCGAAATGCAAATTCAAAACCGCCCAATCTGGCAACACGGTTGTTCGTGATGGGTGTGTGTGTGTGCGGTCCTTTACTGACAGCCTTGTGTATGGATCTTGTCGCAAAATGCAGAGAAAAGTCCTACATGACAGTAATATCTTGATTGCGGTGTTTACTTCAATAATGCCACTAATATCTGCATACTCCACAAGTCTTAACTCCATTTCTAGTTCAGTTATGACTGTAGTCCGGATTAAGGTCATCAAAAATCGCTTTTACATGGTGACTCAATCAGAGTATTGTCCTTAATCGTAATAAAATCATATTAAAGTATTGTTGCCCATGTAAACATACTCAATGTTCGACTCAATCACACTGTCAGGGCTCTGTGAACTTGGATTTGCGAAGCAGCATTTTCTGTACGTTCATCAAAAGCAAGTAGACTATGGCTCACACTTATTGACAGTGGAAGATGATTTACAGTTAAAAATAGTCGAGTCAGTAATCCAACCACAGAAAAAGGCTCAGCCTTCACACTGAATCAGGTAAGCTGTATATTTATGTTTCAACGTAATTAATGCTACACAATTTAAAACGCAGCCAGTAATATGTGAATGATGTTTGCACATGGGGAATGGAGGGGAGGGGGGGAAGTGAAAATGGACAGTCTTGGGGGGGCGTGTGTCCTAAAAGTTTGAAAACCCCTGCATTACCTTGGTTTTACATAAACTATTTTGAAGTTTTTCTTTTCTTGTATACCTGATATTTTTCTGTGCAGACTGTGAAATACAAAGGGTAAGCAAAATGCATATTATATACATATACTGTATATTACAGACAGTAATGCTGTCTATGTTCAAGCTCTTTTTATGTTTATTACAGAAACAGAAATTGAATTTGTTGACACTTTGATAAATAAACATTATTTAATAAACATAATTATATTGTTTTATTTATTTTTCCCTGTCAGTCAATAGTTTAGCATTATAGGCCCTCTGTTTTCCTGCAGAAATTGCTACCAACGCATAGTGTGACATTTAATAGACTTGAAGGCTGTTTTCAAGGGGAAGTATTCCAAGTATTCCAAGTATTTAGAATACAGCACCAGGATTAAGCAAAGTAACGGAATACGTTACAAAATACATTTTAAAGCAGGTATTCTGTATTCTGTAACTAAATACATTTACAAAGTATTCTCCCCAACACTGTCTGTGCAGAAGTGAATCTGACAGACTCAGTAAGTTTAACATTGAGTTGAACAGAGTAGCACAGCCGAGGTCTGGAATTCAGATGTTCAGTTTCTGGCAGTGTTTGAGAACATCCTGTGAGAAACAGGAAGTCACTGCAGATCATCACCTTGATCTTATATGCAGCACTTCAGAAATGTGTTAAGACGCTGTGCTTGTAATGCATAGGTGTGAGCTCATATGTGTGTGTATGTTGGTTATTGAAAAACAGGAAGCTTTAGTCACAGTATATATGTGTGTGTGTGTGTGTGTTTAGTGTAGTTCCATGAACTAGCAGCAACATCAGATAAGCTAGAGGTCAAAGCTGAGTTCAGTTTCAGAAATGAGCCATGTGTACAGACAGAACAGAACTACTGTGTGTTCAGTGTGTATACAGCCAAACACTTTGCGTTCATTTATTTTAGGGGTCATTTACATTAGGGTTATATTTATATTATGATTGAATTGTTTTTCTATCATTTATCAGGTAATATTTGATTGTTACATGTTGATCTGTTTATTATTATTATTATTTATAATACTTTATTATTACTTTTATCATTATTTATTTCATTATTGTTGTGATCTTATCATCCTGTGCTTTGGATTTTTGTTTTCATGAGAAAAGAAAGAGGATTGTACAATGCAGTTCACACTGAGAAACATGCTCTTGTTTCTGCTCCAAATATCTAACAATTCTGAAATTCTAGCCAAGCATAAAATATAGTCTTGTTTTCAGAAATATAGTCAAAATTTAGTCAGCTTTTCCTTAAAATAAGCAGAAAAATCTGACAATGGCAAATTATGTGAAGACGAAAAACACGATGGCTTTATTCAGATTATTTAGCTTGTTTTATGGAAAATCTCACATTATTTCTGAAAATAAGACCATATTTAGTGCTCGTCTAGAAAATATTTCGTAATTGAAGAACTTTTAGATTTTTTGGGCTAGAATCAAGACAAACCTCTTAGTAAGAGCAGCATTTTTGCAGGGCAGCAGTAACATTTTACTCGAGTCTGGGGCAGTGATCACAGATGTCCCGCTCATGAAATGGCACAGAAACAGTTCTCTCATGCTCCAGGTGATGTGCGGTTTTATACCGCTTTACCAGCCTCTTCAAATGCGGTAACTAATGCTTCAGGAAATATTCCTGCTGTTCTCGGTCACATTTACAAGTTAAGCGAGTGGTTTCTAGAATGGAGC
Source organism: Danio kyathit (assembly GCA_903798195.1). Classification (NCBI taxonomy): domain Eukaryota; kingdom Metazoa; phylum Chordata; class Actinopteri; order Cypriniformes; family Danionidae; genus Danio; species Danio kyathit. Next base: position 44,753,973 of record LR812522.1, on the reverse strand, counting down.
ATAACAGACTGATGAAGGTTATAGATTATAGGCAGTTATAGATTATAAGGAAAATGATCATTTAATAAGTTCATTCTGAAACTGAATATGTTCCTCCATTTCTCAGTCAATGCATTTTGGTGCATTTAAACTAAACAGATATATTTATTACAGTATAATTTTAGTCACCAAACATATTAAGAAATAGAAAGATAATACAATTAAATTCAAGCTAAATACTGCAAAAATAAAATTACAACCTACAAAATGTCAACTCAATCTCTCCATGTTTTTGCTCCTCCTGATTAAATGTGTATTTAATGTTTTTCTATAGCTCATACATCTGGCTGTTATTGTCAGATATTTTGTTAGATGAGCTCCAGATTTGGCTTCAGTGCTGACTAATCTAATGCATATGCACACAGATGATATTGTAGAGCTTCCTATTTCTCCAACACATCTCTAATCATAATAGTTTTAATAACTCATCTCTAATAACTGATTTATTTTCTCTTTGTCATGATGACAGTAAATAATATTAGACTAGATATTCTTCAAGACACTTCTACACAGCTTAAAGTGACATTTAAAGGCTTCACTAGGTTAATTAGGTTAACTAGGCAGGTTAGGGGAATTAGGCAAGTTATTGTATAATGATGGTTTGTTCTGGAGACTATCGAAAAATATATAGCTTAAAGAGGCTAACAATATTGACCTTAAAATGGTGTTTAAAAAATTAAAAACTGCTTTTATTCTAGCTGAAATAAAACAAATAAGACTTTCTCCAGAAGAAAAAATATTATCAGACATACTGTGAACATTTCCTGAATCTGTTAAACATCATTTGGGAAATATTTAAAAAAGAAAACAAAACAAAATCAAATTCTGACTGTATATACAAGACATATTTTCATTCAAATGGCATCTTAGAGTGTTTTATTAATGTAAATGACATTTATTCACAGAGGTATGTTGTGTCAAACGCCTCTATGAAGCGTCTTCAGTGTGGGAACATGCTGCCGATCTTCAGTGCATATCTGATATATAACGGACAGTTCACCCACAAATGAGAATTTACTCCGCATTTACTCTCCCTCGGGTGCTTGAGTTCTGCTGAACACTAAAGAAGATATTTTGTAGAATGCTGAAAACCTGTCACCATTGACTACTGTGAGAACACAGCCGACATATCGCATAAGGGCTCTTCTAATAAGAAGCATCACTCATTTACACTGTGCAGGGTTTCCCAATGCAAACTGATTAAGTAAACAAGATGAAGTGGATTGAACATGAAAGAATTAAGTTGTCCTATATAGATCTGAAGAGTTCAGCACATTATTCAGAAGTAGTTTGAACAAACAGCTAAATCATTTACAGAGTATTAAATACACAAGAGGAGGAAAGAAACATCAACATCTGAGCTGCGAGAGCCTTCGTCAGTGTAATGATTAGAGGATTTAATTAAGGCTAAAACAACAACAGAACTAAGCTACAATGCTGCAGACATATTCAACTGTTGCGCACAATGATTTACAACACAAGAACAGACAAATCTAACATAAATACACCATAAACATGAAGACATATTGTAAATATGCAGAACACAAAGACTGAGAAACACATCTCTCACCTCCAGTAATGACTGTGAATCTCTGAAGAGTCTTCTGAAAAACTACTGTCAACCTGCTTTATGAGAAAAGACATGAGAAAAACACAAGTGTACATCAACCACAAACCACACACACACACACACACACACACACACACACACACACACACACACAGTCTTGAAGCATTTAGATCTTTCTGTTTCCTCCATACCTATTGTGTTGAAGGTGCGAAATATTGTTCACTTCAGAAAAACAAGTCAAAATGACTTTTAAGTTGACACACACACACACGCACACACACACGCACACGCACACACACGCATTTATTCAGCTATTTGGTATTTCCTAAAGGGAGATGACTGAACAGTGCACATGTGTCGAGGTTTGGATTATCTGTGAACGATATCATCAGTTGACCCAACTTAAAACCGTAAGGTAACTCCAACAAGAACACAACTGATATGTGGATAAAGTAACACAAGCGTTGTGTGTGTCCGTGTGGAGACATCATTGATGTGTGTTAGCAGAATGTTGAGCAGACTCAAGTGATTGTAGGAGGAGAAAGACCACTGTGTGTGTACTGTTTGAGAGGGCTAGTCGAGCGTCGAGACCGGCACTGCAGCAGGTTTGGACAGTAACTCCGTGTGTTGGTGCGCTCGCCCAAATCTCTCTGTGTTTATGAAAGGATGAATGAAGAAACCACCAAAACACCAAGTCAAGCTGAGCAGCTTTAATTCAATGAGCGGCGTTCTACATTTAGCCTCTTCTCACGCCGCACTGCAACAGCTTTCCACAAGAAAACCGAGCAGAGATTTAAACAATTATTCAAAGATTACAATAACAGTTTAGGTCACAATTCACGTTATTAACAAGCCTTTAACTAACACTAGCAGCTGAATAAACGAACAATTAGCGATTTAAAGAAGTTGGGTTTAGGTGTTGGGTAAGATTAGGGATGCAGAACAAGATCTTTATAATCACTAATAATATCTTAATAATAGACAGGTCATACGTATGTCAGAGAGGAGGCGGTTCTAAACATACATGCTTTGAGTTTGGATTTAAACTGAGTTGATGATAGATGACGACCATTCATTTGACATAATGATCCTAAATTCAAACATCAGCTCAAGCTCCTCTCATTATTGATGCTCAAATCAAAGCAGTTTACAATACAGGAATGACATGTTCTGAGTGAGTGTGTGTGTGTGTGAAAGCTGATAACTCATTACACACACAGCAAAAGTGTTCAAGTTTAGTCAGCTCAGTGTATGTGTTAACCCTAACTCAGCAGCAGAGTTAAAGTTAGTGAGACAATTAAATGATTAATTAACTTATGATGAACATCTAATAAAATGATAATAATAATACTTCAGTCACAGCCATAGATGAAATCAACTGAAATAAAACACATTCAATCTCTCAAGATTTCAGCAGAGGATCATTAAACAACTCTATAAACAGCAGCTATACTTAGTACTAACCTGTTTGACCTTATTTCTGACAAAGTCCATATTAATTTGGATCTTTTATGTTTGAATGATCCTCCTGCAGGCCCACCACCTGCTGAGGGAGCCATAGGGGATTGGTGCATCGTGGAATGGGCAGTGGTCAAAGGTTAGGACCATGACAACCCGATCGTCAGCCACAGAAACTGGCTCTTGGGACATGGAATGTCACCTTACTGGAGGGAAAGTAGCCTGAGCTTGTGCAGGAGGTTGAACGGTACCTACTAGAGCTACTTGAGCTCACATCCTTGCATAGCTTGGGCTCTGAAACTCTGGAATTTCTTCTACTCCGGAGTTGCCCATGGTGAGAGGCGATTAGCTTCCCAAATGAACTGCCATGTGTTGGCGTTTTCCCTAGTGAACATCCTGTGCCTTGGGTCGGGGATAGGTCTTTCACTGTTGTTTGTGTCTATGGGCAAAACACCAATGTAGAGTACCCAACCTTCTTGGAGTCCTTGAGAGTGGTGCTGGAAGGTGCTCAGACTGAGGACTCTACTTGGGTAATTCAACACGGGTAATGACAGTAATACCTGGAGAGGTGTGATTGGGAGGTGGTAATTGCGAGTGGTGTGCTGTTGTTGGACTAATCAGAGTCCATAACAAACACCATGTTTGAGCATAAGCGTGTCTATCAGTGCACATGGCACTAGGACACCCTAAGGTGGAGGTTGATGATTGACTGGTTACATCATCTGATCTCCGACCGTATGTCTTAGACACTCGGGTAAAGAGAAAGGCAGAGCTGTCAACTGATCACCACCTGGTGGTGAGTTGGATCCACTGGCAGGGGAGGAACGTCTAGCTGAACCACACATAAGAGGAAACTCTCACCTCCAGAAGCGCTTTGACCAGATTCTGAGGGTGGCTGGAGACATTGAGACAGAGTGGTCCATGTTCTTTGGTTCCATTGTTGACACATCTGTGAGGAGATGTGGCTGTAAGGTCTGTGGTGCCTGTCTTGGTGGAAATCCATGACCCAATGGTGGACACTGTAAAAGGAGTCCTACCAGTCTTGGTTGACTTGTAGGCCTCCCGAGCTGATGGGTACCGACAGGCCAAGCATGCTTCAACCCAGTGGTTTGTAAAAGCAAAAACTTGGGCCTAGGAGGAATTCAAGGAGACCATGGAGGAAGACCACTGATTGGCCTTAAAGCGATTCTGGCCAACCATCCGGCGCCTCAGGAGGGGTAAGCAGTTCCACACTGACACTGATAACAGCAGAAGCGAGGAGCTGTTGACCTTGGCTGGAGATTTTACCGGACAGTGGAAGGAATACTTTGGGTATCTTCTCGATCCCACTGACATGTCTTCCATTGAGGAAGCAGAGACTGGGGATGCAGAAGTGGACTCACCCATCACCCAAGCTGAGGTCACTGAGGTAGTTTGTAAGCTCCGCAGTAGCAAAGCAGTGAGGGTGGATGAGACACACCCTGTTTATCTCAAGTCTCTGCATATTGTGGGGCTGTCCTGGCTGACAAGTCTCTACATTATCACACAGAGATCCAGGACAGTACCCCTGGACTAGGCAACTGGTGTGATGGTTCCCATTTTTAAGAAGGGGATCATAGAACTATAGGGGATCACACTCCTCAGCCTCAGTGGGAAAAGTCTATGCCAGAGTACTGGAGGATCCAGCTGATGGGTGAACCTCAGATCGAGGGGGAATAATACAATAATACAAATGTTGTCCATGCTGTGGTACTTTGGACCAGCTCTATACCTTTACTAGGGTGCTGGAGGGTTCATGGGAGTATGCCCAACCAGTCCACATGCGTTTCTTTGAACTTGGAGAAGGCATTCGACTGTCTCCCTTCTGTGGGTGGTGCTCTTGGAGTATGGAGTCAGAGGCACTCTGTTAAGAGCTGTCCAGTCCCAGTGTGAACAGTGCAGGAGTTTGGTTCACATTGCCAGCTATAAGTAAGACTTGTTTTCAGTACATGCTAGACTCCAGCAAGGTTGCCCTTTGTCACCAGTTCTGTTTATAATTTTTATCGACAGAATTTCTAGGTGCAGCCTAGGGCCTAATTTTTTGCAGATGATGATGTTGTTCTCTTGGCTTCATCGGACGTGGACCTTCAGCACGCACTGGGGACCATGAACGCTGATTGTTGATGTCTGTGTCTCTAAAATGAATCAGATGTTCAATGTGTTTTAAAATGTAATAAAACCACCGTTGAGTTCCATTCTGTTGAAACACAGAACAATCATATATAAATATAACAATGCAAAGTTAAAGCCCTCTACAGTAAGAAACTTAAATAACCAGAGGATCAGGTAATCTGGTCCTATTTGCTCTCTTTATACTTCTCAGAGCGAGCAAAGAATATCTAACATTATCTAAAAATATCTATAATCGAGTCAAGAAATAAGCCAAGAAAGTCAACCACTGATCTCTACTCTTCAGAGACAGAAGTTAAGCAGGAGGATTAATGTGATAAAGAGAAGAGACTCCAGAGCATCTCACTGCTGTGTCCTCAGCACAGTTTCACTGATGTTCCAGGATCAACCCAAAACCCAGCCCAGAGCGGCTCAGTGAATGTGGTCTGGACTGAGTGGATGAGGCTCATTGTGTCTCTGTAGATGTTGTAGAAGATCAGAGTTCCTGCACTGTGATCCACAAACACTCCTATTCTCCTGCTGAGCGCCTCTACTGGGAGAACAGTCTCTTTGTCGTTGTGTATGAATGAGAAACTGGAGGGAGAGCAGAGCAAACACCAGGACTGAGGATTATATCCAAAAGCACATTCATCACCTCTTCCCTTCCTCCTGATGCTCTTGTGTGACACTGATATAAACACACCAACATCTCCACTCCAGTCAATCTCCCAGTAACAGCGTCCACACACACTCTCTCTGCACAACACCTGAGGATGACCATCAAATCTGTCTGGATGATCAGGATACGACTGATACTCTCTTACACCGGTCACCTCTTTGTTCTCCTCAGACAGAATGAGTTGAGTGTGTGCTGTGTTTGGATCCAGTGTGAGGAAACAGGCATCTGAACACAAGAAGAGACATTTATAAAGCTGTGTGTGTGTGTGTGTGTGTGTGTGTGTGTGTGTAGTATGTCTGTATATGTGTGTTGACGTACATTTGTGCAGTCCTGCTGTAATCCTCTTCTCTCCTCCATGATCCAGACTGTAAACACACACAGATTCATTTAGTCAGTAAACAAACACTAAATCACAATTTATTTTGAGTAGAATTCTATAAATCAAACATTACTCAATGCATATTAATTAAATTAATGCATTTTTGCATTAAGAGTGTTGAATGCTGGATTTTATTGACTGAGGATTATTAATAAACTACAACCCCAAATCAAAAAAAAGTAGGGACCGTATATGGAAAACGCAAATGAAAAAGGTAGTGATTTCTAAATGTACTTTGACATGTATTTTTTATTGTAGACAATACAACAAATATTATTTAATGTGATCTTCTACTTCTTGCTGAAATCATCACAACAGAAACATGTGTCTGCTCCTCCACATACTTGAGTGTGTCCAGTGTGTAGTTTGGATCCTCCAGTTGTTCAGAGAGCAGCTTGACTCCTGAATCTCCTGGATGATTGTAGCTCAGATCCAGCTCTCTCAGGTGTGAGGGGTTTGAACTCAGAGCTGAAGACAGAAAACCACAGCCTTCCTCTGTCACCATACAGCCAGACAATCTAAAAACACAAACAGTCCACATCACATTAGTCTGGCAGACAGTCGTCACTAACACACAGTCACCTGTGCAGAAGCTGATATTTTCTCTAGTTTCAGTCACAAAAGGAAAAGTAAACACCAGTAAAATAGAAATGTACTTGGTTAACTAATAGTTATCTACTGCTGCATTGTCTCTAGAAATCTCACAGTGTTGTAAAAGATTCATTATGGGAACCGTTTACTTCTAAAGACATGAAAATGGATTAAAACATTAGATATCTTACATCGTGTTTTTGCAAAGGTAAGGCATTTAATCACAAACAGACATTTGTCAGTCAGGGTTCAAACCCAGGGTGTGGTGACAAATGCCTAACCACTGAGGAGTGCAGTGCAGAAATCTATAACAGGAAATCTTTTTTTTTTTTGCATTTGCTTGGTTGTGTGAGTGAGCTTCATCTAGCTAGAGTAATTTATCTTTTCTAACAAAAAAAATTGTTACCATTGGTAGTTTTGCTTTCCATCCATTTCCTCAATTCTTCAGCATACCTTTAATTCAGAGATAATGTACATGATTTTAAATTGTGGAGTAATAAATGCAGACTTCTGGAAAGGGGAGGCATGTGACACAATACCCATTTTATTTTCTCAGATGTGCTAAATGGGATTCAGGTCTGGGGAACGGGTGTGCCAGTCCATAGCATCAACGTCCTTCATCTTCCAGGAACTGCTGACAAACTCCAGCCACATGAGGTCAAGCATTTTCTAGCATTAGGAGGAACCACCCGCAACTAGCATATGGTCTCACAAGGGGTCTAAGGATCTCATCTTGGTACCTAATGGCAGTCAGGCTACCTCTGGCGAGCAGATGGAGAGCTGTGCGGCCCTTCAAAGAAATGCCACCTCACACTATTACTGAACCACTACCAAACCGGTCATGCTGGAGGATGTTGCAGCCAGCAGAAAGTTCTCCATGGCATCCCCAGACTTTCACATCTGTCACTTGCTCAGTGCGAACCTCTTTTCATGCCAAACGTCCTACAAGGTGTTGGGCTGTAAGCACGACCACCACCTGTGGACGTAGGGCCCTCATACCACCCTCATGGAGTCTGTTTCTGACCGTTTGAGGTCATTTTGCAGGCCTCCTCCACGTCTCCTGATGTAATTTATAATCATTTATCTCTTGTAACATGTTATTTTGATTGTTGTTTTTTCAGAATTGCTGCGAAGACCAAAATTGAGACTAAATTTTGATAAATTGGACAGCCATAGTTGCTATTATTATAATGGACTCGTAGAAAACTTAACTTCAAGTGACGTACCATGCATGCCACTCACCTGACAGCATGGGATGGCACAGACAACCACAATGATCATATGTGTTTGGGGGAGGTAGGACTGCAGAACGGGCTTTAACCCTTTCTGTACATCTAGGGTAATGAGAGTTGACAGAGCATTATTATATATAAGTATTGGTGGAGACATTTCAAGAGTGTCACGACTGCTCTCTCACAAAGGCACAGGAATGCAGGAATGATCAAAGCACGTATCTATTAATATAACCCTCACTGGAAACACTGGAACATCGACACACAGGAATCAAGGGTTGAAGACAACAAGAATGACATTTAACAGCGGACAAAGGACTGAACCAAACACAGGAGTGTAAATACGTCTATCAGGTCTATTACAATATGTTTGCGCCGGTGACAGACATTGCCAGGGACATAATTAGTCATTTATGGTGAACTGCTGAGATGTCCGAGAAAGCCAGACAAAAAAAAGGCTGCAGTATGAATCACAGGTGTATATTCACGACATAATAGGCAATCAATTAGATGATGGAGTAGTAGATGGTCCAGATGATGGAGTAGTGGATGGTGCAGATGATGGAGTAGTGGATGGTGCAGTTGATGGACTAGTTGGTGCTGGATAAAGAGCTGTCGGCCCCTTCAGGGTCCCCTGAAGGTGTGTGTCACGGTTGCAGGTTTGTGCGCTATCCGGAGTGTCTGTTTTGTCACGTGGCTTTGTTTTGTTTTGGTCGTCCACGTGTATTTGTTATGGTCGGTCACGTGTTATGATGGTACTCAGCTGTTTTGATTAGTAAGCCAGCTGAGACTCATTACCGTGTCTATATCTGGGCTACACTTTTGTGTTTCCTTGTCAGTTCGTTGTGATTGCTTATGTGTCTCTGTCTGTGCTCAGGACTGTGAGGAGTGGCTGCTGGACCCCGTTTGTCTGTCAGTTTCCTGCCTTCCATAGCCCAGTTTTCCTCGTGTCTTTGCACGTTTTCCCTACCCTGTCGGTTTATTCTGACTGTCAAATAAACTTTTTACTTGCATTTTGGATCCATTCTCAGTATCTTATTCACCCGTGACAAAACGAACTGACCTTATTATGGATCCAGCGAGTATCTCACAGATCTCCGAATTCGTCACCCTCAGCAACGCCAGGTATGATCGGCAGGATGAGGCATTGGCTACCACCGCTAAGGCCATTCAGACTTTGGTCGGCCAGGTTTCTTTGCTCACCACCCAGGTTCAACATCTGGTTACTGGAGCGGTGCAAGGTGAAGCCGCACCAGCTCCAGAAGTGTTGCCAGCACCGGTGGTTGCTAGCCGCTCTGTTGAGCTTCGCCTTCCTCCACCGACCTGTTATGCTGGAGAACCTCACTTATGTCAATCCTTCTTATCCAAATGTTCCCTTTATATAACGCTGCAACCATCATTGTTCTCCACAGAGCAGTCTAAGGTTGCCTTTGTTATTACGCTCCTTTCCGGGAAGGCGGCTCTGTGGGGGACTACAGCTTAGGAACAAAAGCTGCCTTGCTGTCCCACTTTTGAGCTGTTCTCTAAGGAACTCAAGAAGGTTTTTAATCGGGCTGCTTCCGGGAGAGAGGCCACTCAAGTCCTTGCAGAGCTTCGTCAGGGAAATCGAAGCGTAGTGAATTACTCGATCAAGTTCCCGATTTTGGCTGCTGAGTGCGGCTGGAACACGGAGGCCCAGTGGGACATGTACCTACATGGATGGTCGGACCGTCTTCAGGACGAAATTTACACACTGGACCTTCCTAAGACTCTGGATGAGCTAGTGGATCTGGCAATCTGGGTGGACACCAGACTGCTTCACAGAGCAAGCCACACGCAGCAAGAGAGGTTTTCGGATCCAGTTTCTGACCCTCCTGCTTTGGCTATGGCAGCGGAAGCGAGTTATGTTGACCCGGAACCAATGCAGGTGGGCAGATCCCGCCTGTCCATGCAGGTGAAGTGCCGACGGGGACTGTTTATTTGGTTAAGCACATTCTGGACTCGAGACGGAGGGGGCGAGGATCTCAGTATTTGTGGACTGGGAAGGTTACGGTCCAGAGGAGAGAAGTTGGGTTCCTGCTAGGGATATATTGGATCACTCTCTTATCGATGATTACAATCGCCAGGTAAGCTCTACAGGAAGCACCAGGAGGTGCTCCTAGGATGAGGGGTACTGTCACAGTTGCAGGTTTGTGCGTGTCTGTTTTGTCACGTGGGTTTGTTTTGTTTTGGTCGTCCATGTGTATTTGTTATGTCCGGTCACGTGTTATGACGGTACTCAGCTGTTTTGATTAGTAAGCCAGCTGAGACTCATTACCGTGTCTATATCTGGGCAACGCTTCTATGTTTCCTTGTCAGTTCGTTGTGATTGCATATGTGTCTCTGTCTGTGCTCAGGACTGTGAGGAGTGGCTGCTGGACCCCGTTCGTCTGTCTGTTTCCTGCCTTCCATTGCCCAGTTTTCCTCATGTCTTTGCACGTTTTCCCTACCCTGTCGGTTTATTCTGACACCTGTGACAGTGTGAAAATGACCTTGGCAAAATATACAGATTTTCTGACTAAATTTCCAGTTCTTTACAACCTATAAAATGTTTTCAAAGTCATTTGTTCATAAGAATGTGGAAGAGTGCGTTTTGAGTTTAAATTTTTTTTTTATAAATTCTCTTATCATTGGGAAGTCTCTTCGATATATTTTGATTGATGATGGTTGATGATGAAAATTATACTGACTGATTAGTGTAATCAAAGAAAATTAAAATAGTTTTTTCATTTTTTTCTATTGTCCGATCTTTGTGGCAATATGCAATATTTATTAATATTTAAGTAATTTGTGGTAATATTTATATTATGGAAAAATGTGGTGGCATTTATTTTACCTCAGTGTCTCCAGTTGACAGTTTGGACTCTTCAGTCCATCAGAGAGAAGCTTCACTCCTGAATCCTGCAGGTCATTGTTACTCAGGTCCAGCTCTCTCAGGACACAGTTTGAGGATTGTAGAGCTGAAGACAAACTCTCACAGGACTGAACGGTGAGATTACACATGACCAATCTGAGAAAGAAAAACACAAATCCAATTTACTGTGCAATTTTTATTAATCAACACAATGAGAAATAACACAAGTGATTCAAACTCTGACCTCAGTGTCTCCAGATTACAGTACTTCATTCCTTTAGAAAGAATCTTCACTCCTGAATCCTGCAGGTCATTGTTACTCAGGTCCAGCTCTCTCAGGACACAGTTTAGGGATTGTAGAGCTGAAGACAAACTCTCACCAGACTCAGCAGTGAGATTACATGTGCTCAGTCTGAGAAAGAACAACACAGATCACATTAACAGTGTGATTTCATTAAAAATCAATCAACCAATCAACCAATCAATCAGGTGTTTGAACTCAGACCTCAGTGTCTCAATCTGACAGTTTGGACTCTTCAGTCCATCAGAGAGAAGCTTCACTCCTGAATCCTGCAGGTTATTTTTACTCAGGTCCAGCTCTCTCAGGACACAGTCTGTGGATTGTAGAGCTGAAGACAAACTCTCACAACACTGAACAGTGAGATTACAGCACTGTAGCCTGTGTAGAGAACAAAACAAACAATATTCATGTGCTCCTCTGACAGTTTATGCAGAGTACTACTGACACTGTTGAATGTTCATGTGTCCAGTCTGCAGAGTGTTAAAAGTAACACTAAAACTAATGTAGTTCATGAGATAATTCCTGCTAAAGACCTGCAGTTAACAAGCAGAATCACTGAAAGAAGTTAGGGACCGATGCATTGTGGAACGGGTGGTGGTCAAAGGTTAGGACCACGACCACCCAATCCTCTGGCACAGAAGCTTGCTCTTGGGACACGGAATGTCACCTCACTCAGAGGGAAGGAAACCGAGCTTGTGCGAGAGGAGGAACAGTACCGACTAGAGATAGTTGGGCTTACCTCCATGCACAGCTGGGGCTCTGGAACTTAACTTCTTGAGAAGGGCTGGACTTTATTCTACTCTGAAGTTGCCCACCGTGAGGCTTGCTTATAGTTCCCCAACTTAGCCAACCACCCAACTCCATGTGTTGGAGTTATCTCCGGTGAATGAGAGGGTTGCCTCCCTGTGCCTTTGGGTCAGGGATAGGTCTCTCACTGTGGTTTTTGCCTATGGGCCAAACACCAGAGCGGAGTACCAGGTCTTCTTGGAGTCATTGGAAAAGATGCTGGAAGGTGCTCAGACTGAGGACTCTATTGTTCTACTGGGGGACTTCAACACCAACGTGGGTAATGACAGTGATACCTGGAGAGGCGTGATTGGGAGGAACAGCCTCCCTGATCTGAAACCGAGTGGTGTTCTGTTATTGGACTTCTGTGCTAATCACAGTTTGTCCATGACAAACACCATGTTTGAGCGTAAGGGTGTCCATCAGTGCACATGGCACCAGGACACCCTACGGCAGAGGTCGATGATTGACTTTGTGGTTGTATCATCTGATCTCTGACTGTATGTCTTGGACACTCGAATAAAGAGAGGAGCAGAGCTGTCAACTGATCACCACCTGGTGGTGAGTTGAATCTGCTGACAGGGGGGAAAGCTGGACAGAACCTGGCAGGCCAAAACATATTGTGTTCTCTTGGAACATCTGGCTGAACCTCAAGTCAGAGGGATGACTTCTGGATCTTTGACCAGATCCCAAGGGAGGCTGGAGACATTGAGACTGAGTGGTCCATGTTCTCTGACTTTATTGTTGAAGCGACTGTGGTGAGCTGTGGCCGTAAGGTCTGTGGTGCCTGTCGAGGCAGCAATCCATGAACCTAGTGGTGGACACCAGAAGTAAGAGATGTCGTCAAGCTGAAGAAGGCAGCTGATGGGTACCGGCAGGTCAAGCGTGCTGCAGCAGGGGTGGTTGTGAAAGCAAAAACTCTGGGACGAATTTGGGGAGACCATGGAGGAAGACTACCAGTCAGCCCAAAGAGATTCTTGCAAACTTCTGGGATGGTGGAAGGAATACTTTTAGAATCTCCTCAACCCCACTGACATGTCTTTCATTGAGGAAGCAGAGACTGGAGATGCAGGGGTGAACTTATCACTGAGGTAGTTTGCAAGCTCCGCAGTGGCAAAGCAGCCGGGATGGATGAGATACACCTTGTTTATCTCAAGTCTCCTTTCCAGGGTGGCAGAGCGCACCCTTATAAATAGGGTGAGGAGCTCTGTCACCTTAGAGGAAATTGGAGTAGAGCCGCTGCTCCTCCACATCAGTCAACTGAAGCGGCTCAGGCATCTGTTTTAGATGCGTCCTGGACATCTACCTAAGGAGGTGTTCCAGGCATGTCCTACTGATATGTTTTAATGAAAAGCGTGTATTGCTTTATCTCTAAGTTGTTTCCTCAAAATCTTGAGGCATATTCAAGAGGGCACGGAGACCTCTTGTGTGGAAAAGGACTCTTGATGAATTGAAAACAACTGTTTCCTGAGTTATTTGCCATTTTATGTGTTCTTTTTTAATAAAAAATGTTATTATGAATATGTTAAAGCAAGGCAGTAATTTGCTAAACTGATCTGAGCTTTAAGTGAAGACTAAAGTGTATCTTCTGTGATCAATGAATGAATACTCACAGAGCTCTTCTGCAGTTTCTCACAGCTGATATCAGTCTCAGTCTTCCCTCAGGTGTTGTGATGTATTTATTCAGCTCAAACTCATCCAGCGGCTCCTCTGACATCTGAAGCATGTAGGAGATTGTTGAGCAGTGAGCAGGAGATAGATACTCCTCTGAGTGTTTATTCGATTTCACAAACTCATGAATCTCTCTGGACAGAGTCTGATCTTTCACCTCCAGCAGACAGAGGAACAGATTGATGGATCTGTCAGTGGAGAGACGGCCATCATCTTCTTCATTCCAGGAAGCATTCATGTCATTTCCCTTGATCTTGTCTTTAATGTACTGTGTGGTTTCTCTGATGCTCTCTGAGCTCTTCTCTGTGTGTGTCAGTAGATCCTGGAAGAGTCTCTGATTGGACTCCAGTGAGACGCCCAGCAGGAACCGCAGGAACAGATCCAGATGACCATTACTGCTCTCAACAGCTTTAACTACTGCTGAACTGAGCAGTTCATACAGAGAGTTCTCAGACCTAGGCTGTTGATATTTCTCATTTATATATTCATTAACATTCATCCAGTCATCTTCATAATATGAATGTTCTTTGTCATAAATCAGCTTAAGCGGTTCTGTGTTCTTTGTTAAATGGCAGTAAAACACATAGAAAGCAGCCAGATACTCCTGGAAGCTGAGATGGATGAAGCTGTAGACTTTCCTCTGCTGAATCACAGATTCCTCCTTGAAGATCTCAGTGCAGATCCCAGAATACACTGAGGCGTCAGTGACGTCTATGCCGCTCTCAATCAGGTCCTCCTCATAGAACATCACATTGCCCTTCATCAGCTGTCTGAAAGCCACTTCAGCAAGTTTGAGGATCACTCCTCTGTTGGACTGCAGGAGTTTCTCTGGATCTCTCTCTTCATACTTCTGCTTCCTCATGTTGATCTGAATCAGCAGGAAGTGGATGTACATCTCAGTCAGAGTTTGAGGGATTTCTGCACTCACATCTTCTTCCAGGAGCTTCTGAATCACAGTGGAGGAGATCCAGCAGAAGACGGGTATGTGGCACATGATCTGGAGGCTTCTTGCTCTTCTGATGTGGGAGATGATTCTGCTGCCTTGATGCTCGTCGCTGATTCTCTTCCTGAAATATTCCTCCTTCTGAGGCTCAGTGAATCCCTGAATTTCTGTCAGACGGTTGATGTATTTGGAGGGGATCTGATGGGCTGCTGCTGGTCTGGAGGTGATCCAGATGAGAGCAGAGGGAAGCAGATCTCCTTTCAGGAGGCTCCACATCAACACAGCCACTGATGAAGATTCAGTCACAGCACAAACTTTCTCCTCATCTGAAAACTTCAGTGTGATTCTGCTTTCATCCAGACCATCAAAGATGAACACAACTCTACACTGCTCATAAATCTTGGGCTCCAGATCTTCAAGTTCAGGATGAAAGTCCAGCAGAAGTCTGTGAAGACTGTACTGATGATCTCTGATCAAGTTCAGCTCTCGAAATGGAAGCACAAACATGAAATCTACATCCTGATTGTCTTTTCCCTCGGCCCAGTCCAGAATGAACTTCTGCACAGAGACGGTTTTTCCGATTCCAGCGATGCCTTTAGTGAGAACAGTCTTGATCTGGGCTTTCTCCTTCTTGATCTTCTCCTCATGTCCTGCTCCAGCTGAGGCTTTAAAGATGTCATTGCAGTAGACTGGAGTGTGTTGTGAGGGTTCTGTTCTGGCTCTTTTCTCCATCTGTAAAACCTCATGTTCTTCATTCACTCCTTCACTCTCTCCTTCTATGATGTAGAGCTGTGTGTAGATCCTGTTCAGGAGGGTTCCAGTCTCTTGATGGTTGATTCCCTCAAATAATCTCTCATACTTGTTCTTCATGCTGGTTTTGTGCTGCTCTTTGACTCTCTGGAGTTCATCATGTTCTGGTTGGAGTGAATCCTGCTGCAGGTCTCCAGTCTGATCTTTTCTATACATGCTGCACAAACAAAAAGGTCACACTTTATTTTGATGGTCCGTTTGTTGAATTTAAGTTACATTGCATCCACATACTAAGTAATTCTCATTAGATTATAAGTAGACTGTTAGGTTAGGGTTAGTGTAAGTTAACATGTACTTGCAAAGTTTCTTACAGTCAGGTAAATGTTGAAGGAGCAGTATCAATAGATATTTAGCAGACAGTCTACTAATACTCTTCTTACTGCCATCTCTGTGCTTGACTTCCTTTTTGGATTGCTCTTCTTGCTTGTTTGCACTGGCTTTTTTTGTTAATTGACTCTTCTGTCTGTTGTAATGACTGTGATTGTGGGTCACCCTGACTTTTGTAGCATTTGAGACCAATCAGACACAATTATTTGTTATTTAAAACAAATAATCTACTATCAAGCAAAAAGTAATGGCCCATGTATAACCCAACACTGAGGTAATTTACAACCCAGAAAAGCCCATCTTGCAACACTTTTGAGAATTTTCCTAATCTAACTTTATGACCCTGCTACACATGTAATCAAGACAATTACTAGGGCATGACCATAGTCATGAGCGCAATAATGAACATAATCTGTATAGGAAAACATTCCTCTTCCTTTTCTTCCTCTTCCCCACTTGATCAGAGATCAAGCCTATTGTAAATCATCAAGTAATTCTGAGTAATAATTTGACCAAAAACAGAGTTTCATCCATTCATTACTGCTTTAGCTTTTTCAGCAGAAACACTCAGACCTATATACATCTTAGCATTCTGCCATCTGCAGCTAAGATAACATTTACTGAACCTTTCAAAATTCAGTTTGGTCATGCCTTAGTCTCTTACCCTTACTCTCACAATGAGTGTGCCAAAATGCTGCAGAAGCACAAACCAATTGCTCAAATAGCAGAAGAAAGGACTGGCTAGGCATCTTAAGGAGCACCCTTCAACCCAGGGCTGCTTACGTCCTCCAGCACCAGAGCAACAAGCAACTGGACTAAGAGGGAAGATGACTACGGACTCATGACTCAAGCCAGAGTTATGACAAGAGCAAATATAGCTAATCATTTTCCTGATCTATGAACTTCTAGGCCTGACACAAAAGGTCGGCCATCTCCTGTTACAGGTTACTGAGTCCTACACGGACCCCAGCAGAATAGAGTCATGGGTGGAGGTCAATGACTTCAAAAGGCTTTGAGCAAACAGCTGGACAACACTCAAGATGAACTCAAAATGGTCCAAAGGGGACTGAACTTGTCCTACTCCTGATCATAAAAATGCTGCAGTGTAATCATGTGCGTGTAGAGATGATCTACCTGAGAACAGGTCGTGTGTGTTCACTACTAAAGTTTATTGGTGGACCCATAGACGCGTCACTCTTCAGAGACACACAGCTGGGCTCTGCTTCTGCTCTCTGCTGATGAACTGAACTAAAACGGAGGAGATTAAAGTTTAACACTGCACATACATACATACATACATACATATATATATATATATATATATATATATATATATATATATATATATATATATATATATATATATATATATATATGTATATATTATTAATTTAAAAATCACTTTAAACAGGACTTTATAATAATTTCCTTTATATTTTCACAAAACTCCAACTCTAACCTCAATCCTAAAATGAGAGATCTTTTTTTTGTATTTTTATTTCATCAATCAAAAACAAACCATGGATAATATATAATATAATGAATCATTTATTGCAGATGTAAGAGATGATCTACCTGAGAAGGTGTTTTCGTGTGTCTTCACTTCTAAAGTTTATTGGTGGACCCATAGACGCGTCACTCCTCATAGACACACAGCTGGGCTCTGCTTCTGCTCTCTGACTCTCAGGTGAGCTAAAACAGAGAAGATTAGAGTTCAGCACTGCACATGAAGGACAACTGATCACCCAGGATCACCACAAGATTCTCTACCACATTACACAGATAGTAGAATAGTAATAGTAGAAGATTCCAGGTGGATGGAGTAATTATGCTGAATGTGTGGAGTTGCAGGGAAAATTAGAAGTTCTATTTTTGCCAGATCGAGCAGTAGGTGACGGTCTTATATCCAACTTATTCCACTAACCTTGAATAACAGTCTAACACTACCAATGATCAAATAAGAGTTAGTGTAAGGGGTAATAACGTCTAATCTCTTCTAGTAAACACATGATCGTATAAATGCTGCAGTACAGTCATGTTTATAGAGATGCTTTACCTTAAAGCAGGCCATGTGTCTTCACTTCTAAAGTTTATTGGTGGACCCATAGACGCATCACTCCTCATAGACACACAGCTGGGCTCTGCTTCTGCTCTCGTCTGATGAACTGAGCTGAAACAGAGGAGATTAGTTCAGCACTGCACACACTGGAGTCAACACACTATATTAATCAACATTTAACATCACTTTAAGCAGCACTTTATACTCATTCCCTTTATCATTGAACAAAAGCTTTCTGAAGGTGAGTGAATAGGAGTTTGGATGGGAATGCTTAGGTAGCTAGCTTGAAGCCAGTGGTGCTGTCGGTAAGAACAGAAGTCCAGTCTAGTCACTCCATTTAGTTGCATTTATTAGCCATCAACAAGGATTTGTGCTCAGGAGGAAAGGTGTATGTGTATGTGAGTGTGTTCTTTGTGTGTGTTTGTTTGTGTGTGTTTCTTTGAGTGTATTTGTGTGTGGTTTATGGTCAGATACACACACACACAGGAAAACAACGAAAGAAATCAGATTCAGTCCTCTGCAAAGTTCAGCCATGTGCAGTCAGAAAAGGCAAACTGTGGACACAGGTGCCATTTATAAAGCCTTTGAGGCAGTCCTGATTGGCCAGAGATTGAGTGGGCGGAGATTGGAGTAAACCATGAACTGAACAGGGGTGTGACACTATGAGTTTACAGTTTAGGAAGACAAAACTTCTCAACAGCCGCCCCTAAATTTGTAATGCAAATTCGACAGTTTACGGGGAATCAGGTAAGGTCGGGAGAGGGATCAAGAATAAGAACAAGAGTGTTAGGTTGTAAGTTAGGATGTTCAGTGCGCCACTTCTGTCTGGACTGAAGAGAGGGGAGGTAATTCCTGAGGAAATGAGCCCAAAAATGATCAGAAAGGATTTGACTATGATGCCATTAACGGCGACTGCACAATTCAGAGTATGTTATCAGAGGAAGGGAAGCATCGTGCCGCCCCATCAGAAGCAAATTAGGGGTCACAGGGTCAGGGGGGTATGGACTAGGAGATTATGCACCATAGAAACAGGACTTGCGCAGCTCTACAGGGTCATCAGACTGATATTCATTGGGGTTAATGGGCCATAGTTCAAACGGTTGAGACAGAAAGGCAGGTCCTTGATTCCACCTACAGGGCCTGCCAAGATCAGTCAGCAGCTTTCCTTTAGTTAGGTCATCTGCTGGGTTACTTTGTGAATTCACATAATGCCACTCCTGGCCCTTAGTGAGTTCCTGAATCTCAGCTACCCTGGTTCCAACAAAGATCTTGTAGCGGCAAGAATCAGAGAACAGCCAACAGAGAACGGTCATAGAGTCAGTCCACAAAGTAGTCTTTCTGATATGGAGAGTGAGTTCTGTTTGCAGGAGATTAGCTAGCTAAGCTCCTATGAGAGCAGCACATAATTCAAGTCGTGGAATGGATAGCCGTTTTTTGGGGGCAATGCGTGACCTTGCCATGAGGAACGACACATTTACCTGCTGATCATCTTCTGTACGCATGTAAGCAACTGCACCGTAGGACTGCTCTGATGCATCACAGAAGACGTGAAGATCGTGGTTGGCTGAGGTGGGGTCTACCGACCGTGTGAAGCAGCGAGGTAAAGTGATGGTGGAAAGGGCAGGTAGTTTACCTTCCCATGATAGCCAGGCTTCCAGGAGATTATGAGGAAGATTTGGATCATCCCAATCTCTTGTCTTTCCCCATAATTGCTGGACAATAATTTTGGCTCTTGTTGTGTAAGGAAGGAAATAGCCAAGAGGATCATATTGGCTAGCAAGAACTCTGTAAAGGTGACGCATAGTTGGGGTAGTAGGTTCAATGGCTCTGTGCCTGTATCTGAGGATGTCTTTGTGGCAGTTCCAGAGAAGGCCTAATGTGGATTTAAGCAGGATCAAATGGCAATGCACCAGCTTGACACCCAAACTATCAGAACACCTGTTGATGCCATACTACGATATGCAGCACCTCTCCTTCGTGTGGCCCAGATGTAAGAGATGATCTACCTGAGAACAGGTCGTGTGTCTTCACTTCTAAAGTTTATTGGTGGACCCATAGACGCGTCACTCTTCATAGACACACAGCTGGGCTCTGCTTCTGCTCTCCTCTGTTGAGCTGAGCTAAAACAGAGGAGATTAGAGTTCAGCACTGCACACACTGGAGTCAACACACCTTATAATCATCCTTTAAAAATCATTATAATATATGTGACAAATCAGACATTTTAGGATAAAATTGCACTTAAAAAGTATTTTTAAAATACTGAAATGTTTTATTTTTATTCTGCAAAATAACCACACATGCAACCATGCTACAGACGCAATAGCAAGTTCTGCATTACACCATATAATATAAACAGCTTTTGTAGAAGTCCAAAGTGTCTATTGGAAGATTTGAGAGCGTTCTCAAACAGAAAGTGGCAAATCTGTGGTTTCAGTAGCGGTGAAGCTCTGGCATTCATTTTAAATTGGGAACAGTTTGTCCCAGTTTAAGATTAAATGTCATATTTGGAAGCACCAATGAAATGTAACATCAACTGTCTCTTAAATTTAATGTCTAAATGGTTAAATCACACACACAAAAAGCATTTTTATCAGGTTGCCCAAGCTAATGTGCATGTACACTATAGAGAAATGAGATCATGATGCCAACCTCATTTATAGCCATATCTAGAGGACGCAGTCAGAAATCATGCTGTCAGTCAAATTAGGTATCTATTGTTAGAATCAATAACTTATGTCAGGGATGTCCAAACTCAGTCCTGGAGGGCCGGTGTCCTGCATAGTTTAGCTTCAACTTTCTTCAACACACCTCTCTGGAAGTTTCTATTATACCTAGAAAGAGCTTGATTAGCTGGTTCATGTGTGTTCAATTGGGGTTGGAACTAAAATATGCAGGAGGCCGGCCCTCCAGGACTGAGTTTGGACACCCTTGGTTTATTTGTTACATAATATCCAACTTGGTCTTGATGGTAAACCCTTTCTAAAAATTACATGAGCCTCCATGTTTACAAGTGTTCAAATGGCTTCCATCAAGTGATGAGCATTTGAATGGTGGAGGTGTACCTTGCATTTGTTTCATGCAGAACCAGAGAAGTGTAGTTGGTTCATTTAAAAGAGAGAGATTTTAAGCTTTATGTAGATATGTTTATCACGCCTGTAAGGCTCAAGACTTCCGGTCTCATTCACTTCCATTCATTTTTAGATGTTAAAAACAACTCGTTATACTGCTTGATGTTGCAAACATATATTTTCTTATTACCTTATTCTATTTTGTCTAAATAGTCATGCAAACACTTGTTTATAAAGCAAGTAGTTTGACCGTTTTCGGCCGTTTAGTATTCCTAGTCATTCTCCTACATTGAAGAATAAGGTCAATAGAGAATGGGAATGTACGTCATGGTCATAGACTGTAAAAAATACAAACATAGTGTCCGTGACATCACCCATAAGTCTCTGAACTGCACAAATGAAGTTACATGTGTAATGCAAAGGAGGCTACAACCCTAATAGCAAAGAATTCTGGCCCAGATTTGGCATAAAGCTGGCACAGCAGGCATTCATCCGGGACTGGCATACAGCATGTGGGCCAAACATGGCCGGGGTTTGGCAAAGGTAGCAACATCTTTAAGGCGGCACACAAGATTTGGGCCAGATGCAAAATGCAGTATTTGGCCCAGATTTTAAAAATTGATATGTGGGCCATGTAAGTTTGGCCAGTCTTGACCCACATTTAAAATATACAAAAATTATTTTTGAGTAAAGAAAAAAAAAATCAGGTCGCTTCGAGAAAAAGCATGAATCACTTCGAGGAGGAATGCATGAATCACTTCCAAACACTTCAGATAGTCCAGGCAGAACACTGTATGACAACACTTCAGCTGACTGTTCTAGAGCCTACAGCTCATCAATCTGTCAGATTCTGGAGTGCATTACAGCTCTAAAGAAAATGATCTTAAATAAAACACATTTATAGGTAAAAGTATATAAGAATTTCACTCAATGAGAAAACGGAGGCCGCTTGAATATGCTGAGTTCAGCGGCTAATAAACTGAGGTGACGTGACTCAAGTGGCCACGCCCTTAATTATGCAGAATTTTAAGGCTTAAAATAAATGAAACAGATGAGTTATAATAAAATATTCCCCCTCACAGTTGTTATGGAGGATAATATTAGCTATATGCACCAACATCTTTTACTGTAGCAGGCTGTAAACACTGCTGTAAAGTTGGCCATTTTAACACTGGAGTCAATGGACATGTGCTGTGTTGGAGCAGCCCCCAGTGGCCAGATGAGGAACTGCAGTTTCAGTTAGTTCCCTATGAGCTTCACAAGGGAGAGCGGAGGGATACTGCTTGGTCACGGCAAAGTGAAGTGAAACTCAAGAAGGCGATGCATAAGAGTGGATGCGGAGAAGATCAAATAAATGAAGCAGCTCAACCGTAATAGACTGAGTATCAGAAAACAGTTTATATATATATATATATGATACAATAATCAGTAGAGATCAATGGGTCCCATGTCCTAAACACCCAGAATGCATTGCACTGTAACAACACATTCACATTTTCAATACCTTAACTACAAGCTACAACCGTGTCAATGGTTCCTGTTCTGTCATTTTTGGGAGAAACCAAAGTTTTGTGAACGTCATTTTGTTTGCTGGGATGTTGAAATGTCAGCCATGGTGTGAGCGCAGATCAACGAGAAACATTCTCTGTGACATTATTACAATCATCACTACCCAAAACCAGAGCAAGAATACTTTCTGTAAAGAAATAAGAACACTAATATGTAATGTGAAGTGTGAGCCTTTAGTACCTGCATCCTGTCATTAAATCCTGATCTCCAGAAGCTTGTGTGTCCTCCATGATGCATAGATGGAAATAGATGGAGATCTCCAGATGGAAAACAGTCATACATACCTGTTTAAATAAAGCCTACACATTTTGTCTTCATGAAAGTGTTTAAAATAAATTCTGTATCAGGTTTAAAAGGTTTCCTGCTCTGAAAAACAAATGTTGACACCCCCCTGTACTTTCACTTTTACTTATGAGGAGTGCGGAACAGCATGGGTTGCCAGATCCCAGAAAAACACTCATATTTATTTAAAATGCCAACATGTTTTTCAGTAATTCCCTTAACTAATGCTTTGTTAGTGATAAAATGAACACATGATGACCACCGACTCCAATTTAACTACTGCATTAACATATTACAATATTAGGAAGTTTACATCAACCCAGATCCATTACTGAATAAATGTGCTGTTTATTGTTGGGTCATGTTCTCTATCCCAAGTACATTAGGGTCTGTGTAAGTACACATTAACTAATTAAGCAATCAAGAGATAGATTAAAACACGTTAACATTCAGAAAGATTATGTAATAATCATTGATTACCGTTCAGTTCAGGGGTGCCCAAACGTTTTCTTACGACAGGCCAAAAGGCAAACTTGATTGAGGGCTGAAGGTAAAACTATCCAAATGTATGACATTAAAGATGTCCTAGTTTATTTCCTAATATTTAAATATAACCACAAAACATTACTTTAAATTATATTAACTAATGCAGTATATTTAAAAATTATGATGAACTTATTACTGTAAAAACATAAACAATCCCATTAATAACACAACAGAGTTCAATGCTGACTGCTCCACGCTGCACCTGCCTTTGCCTTGATTTGCTCGCCAGTTTCTTGTGCATTGCTCTATATCCATCGACTGACAGCATTTACATTTTCAAAAATCTGATTCATTTACAAAACAAAACTAATTACAAAACAAAATGTTATATTAAATTTGAAAATGACCATTTCTGTCTAAGAAAATCATCAATTTTCCCTCTTTTCTCAAAGGGGATGGTAAGCCAAATCAAAGGTTAGCAAGGGCCAACTTTGGCCTGTGGGCCCTAGTCTAAATATGTATCTGATATAACAAGGTTTTGATAATTTGGTATATCTTAATTTTTTTTTAGGCGACAGTGAAAAACATGTCACCATCACCAGCGATCTAGCCCTTGCAGATGACTGGAAAACACTCACTATCACCCGAACTACAACTCTACCGCTGAACTGCACTACATTTCCCATCAGGCACCTCACTCACACACCAGTTCTGGATCACCCCCGATTACTTGCACACAGCTGTGGCTCATGACGACTGTCTAGCTGACAGCTCACATTCTCACGCACATTGCTGAGTCTTGTTTATCTGTAACATTATAAAGTGTACCCTAGTCTAGCCTTGCTGTGTTTCCAGACCCCTGTCTTGTTCATCGTTTATGTTGTTTTGCCTCCTATATCAAACTCTGCACCTGTGACCTCGACTACTCTTTTGGATTTCCCTCATGATGCCGTTCCCTCATTGCCTGCCTGACTGAGCTGTAATAAACTGCATTTTGGATCCTCAACAGTATCTGTGTGATTTAACTGGTCTGAATGATGATCAATGAGTGGTTCATTGTGTCTGTAGATTTCCCACTCGTCTGAGGAGTTACACGCCGCTGCAGGAGCGGTCAGTCTACAAATACAGATTACTACAGTAACCGCTGTTTCTCTTGTGTGTGTAAATCACCTTTATCAGTTTACCTGGACATCAGTCTGACATCTGCTGTGTGTGCAGAGCTATGACCGGCTCAGCTGTAAAGAGAAAGAGTTTATTAATGAAGAACATCTTACTGCTGTGTTTCAGAGATGACACTAATGTTCTCAGTGCACATCACAATGATCCTGTGGAGTAAGAATATAAACATCTACAACACAATCATAACAGCCATCTTGTAGGAAACACCTTTGCAGAAGTGTTTTACTGACTAAACGTGACATGCGTGTAAATACTGCTCTCCTTCACATTCACAGCAATAATCCCTAACTCCAGCTGAACAATCAAACACACAGTACTGTGAATATTCAGCATGACTTTATTGTGAATCAGTTTTTCTTACACAGGTACAAATAAAAGCAGATAATGACAGAATAACTGACTGATAATCAGGAGGAAAATAAACAGACTATAGTGGTTTAGTGGAGGGTGAAACTCTCACAGAGTTAATGATTCTCTAATATTGAAGAGTCAGGTATGGAGGGCTGGTGGAGAACAGCTGGAACTGGGGAAATGACACTGTATTAGTCTCATTTAGTAGATAAACTCAGTCTGGACTAACTTTAAGTGTTGAAGAGTCGACTGATCTGATCCAACTCTTATAAACTCCTCATGGGGCAGGAAGGGTTTGACTTTAGCTGACAGACTCAGCTGGACAGACCACCTCACTTTCACTACAGAGCTGATCTGCTGATCTGCTGATCTGATGATCATAACACAGCAAGATAAACAAATAAACATACTTCAAAGCACATCAATACACAAACACAATAATGCACAGATTAAGCAGAATTACTCAGATAACCACAGTGATGATGGATTAATTGTAAAGCACAATATTCAGTTTCTTTAACAGAATAAATGTAAGATTATACAAAAACTATACCTGTAAATTACTGAAAAAACTAAACCATGTTAAGACTGCAGTCATAAAGAATGTTGAAAAAGAATAATTGAGTGTAAGTGCTGATATTGAACAGTATCAGATTATATTCAGGATAGTAATGTCGGGCTGATTTGCACTCTTAAATTATCACATCTCAACACTTTTAGGAGTATAAAATACAATGAAAAAGCTTTGAATACTGAGCTGGTGACACATACAGGCTATATAAGATGTAGAATCAGCATTACTACATCTCAGCGTGAGAGATACAGGCTGAGCTGCTGAACTGTGTATCACGGTGAGTGTGTGAGGCCTGAGGACCCTGCATCAGTAAAGCACTAAACTATCAGATATTTCTGAAAGAACATGGAGCTCTAATATTACTGACACTTACCCAGACATCAGGACAAGATCAACTCCTACAGTCTATATCAGCCATCCAGACATCAGCTCAAGCTCATCTGATCACTGATGAACAACACACTGATGAGCTTACACTGGAGGATCACTCATCTGGCTGAGTGTGTGTGTGTGTGTACGCTCAGAATACAGATTTAGAGGCAACATTACATGATCATAACTGATGAACACACACACACACACACACACACACGCCTCCAGCTCATCTCACTGTTGCTGACTGCTCCTGCAGAGGATTCTGGGTAAATCTCTCGTCAGTCTTCAGCACAGTTTCACTGATGAGTCATACTCAGCCCAGAACCCAGCCCAGAGCGGCTCAGTGAATGTGGTCTGGACTGAGTGGATGAGGCTCATTGTGTCTCTATAGATGTTGTAGAAGATCAGAGTTCCTGCACTGTGATCCACAAACACTCCTATTCTCCTGCTGAGCGCCTCTACTGGGAGAACATTCTGTGTGTCGTTGTGTCTGAATGAGAAACTGGAGGAAGAGCAGATCAAATTCCAGGACTGAGCATTTTGTCCAAGCACAAGCTCTCTACTTCCTCTCTTCCTCCTGATGCTCTTATATGACACTGCTATATCCACATCATCTCCAGTCCAGTCAATCTCCCAGTAGCAGCGTCCACACACACTCTCTCTGCACAACACCTGAGGATGTTCAAATCTGTCTGGATGATCAGGATACGGCTGTTTCTCTCTCACTCGGGTCAGCTTCCTGTTCTCCTCAGACAGAATGAGTTCTTTGTGTGCTGTGTTTGGATCCAGTGTGAGGAAACAGACCCCTAAACACAAGAAGAGACACATTTATAACAACAACACTTACTCAACTGTGTGTGAGTGTGTGTGTGTGTGTGTGTGTGTGTGTGTGTGTGTGTGTGTGTGTGTGTGTACTCCTACATTTGTTCAGTCCTGCTGTAATCCTCTTCTCTCCTCCATGATCCAGACTGTAAACACACACAGATTCACATTCAGTCAGTAAACACACACTAAACACACTGCAAGAGTTCACACTGAGCTGATGATTGATTATAAAGTGTGTTTGGCATGCTGTCCCGGGAGAGAGCCCTGAGCTCAGAAGATCTTCGAGCATTATTCATGTATCACTGCAGGGTGAGAGGGGAGTTTGAGCTCAGGTATATCTGGAGAACTCCCGTGCTGTAGTAGCTAATGAACAGATAGTGATTGCTCTTAAAGGGCCACGAAACCCCCTGTCTCAGCAGGGTGTTTTCACACCTCTGTTTTGAAAAAAGTCAGGAAAGTTGGGCGTGTCCAGCTCTGCGAGTGTGGGAGTGTCGGGGGAGGGAAAGAGGGTAAAATTTTGCATAGAAGGGACATGCTAAGTTTGACAGGAAAAACAAACACACAGAGGCTGATTTGTTACGGCGAATAAGTGAAAAAAATCCTCCGCATTTCTCTGTAACTTATGTACTCGGTAGGTAGCGTCAGAAAGCCGTGTTTGTATAGACTATCCTGTCACAAAATGCAGCGAAAATCCTGCACGACGGGAATAGTTTGTGTTTACATGTTTACACTCGGAGAGCAGCATTTAAGCAAAGGGCAGTCCACTGCAAACACTTACCAAATCTGTAGACAGGCAATCAAACTGGAGCTGTGTCTTTTTATTAAAAGGAGACGAGCGGCAAATCAGGATTTCACCATTTCCAGATGAGAAAAAGCTCTCGGGTAAAAATGTTCCTTACAAACGCGTTTCTGTCGAGTGTCGCGTGCACTGTAATCCACACGTGAGTCCAGCTGCTCTCTCATAGAGGGAAAATGAAAACAAAACCTTTGTTGCAACACACTAATAACACCTACGACTCTTGTCTTGAAATTCTTGTTCTTTCACTTGTTTTGGCAACACAACGTGGCGTCTCTCTGCCGTCTGAACAGTGTAAACTGGTAAACAGTCTCCGGAGCTATCATGCATATTAATGAAGTTTCACGTCATACACAATAGAGCGCGCTGATTAGTTTGAAGCACGTCTTTGTCATGAATTAATGCCGCACACTCAGATACGTCACAATGTTCTGGAAAGGACAGACAGCCACTCTCCAGGCTGGATTTACACCTCAGTATCTCATGGCCGTGACGCAGCTTCAAAAATTTGTTTCAAACCGGAAGAACGAATTTGCTCAAAATAACGCAAAAACAACCAATTTTCACTTTTTAGTGCAATATATGTGTCCTAATAGTGTTTATAGCAGCATGGGACACAGATATGACTGTCAACAGCTCAACACATGTGTTTTGGTGTTTCGTGACCCTTTAAGAGATAACTACTTACTAGGAGCATGTCTATGGTGCTGATTTGGATTAGTCAATTAACTTAAGCTGCATGATTTTGGACGGTGGGAGGAAACCGGGGAACTCAGGGGAAACCCACGTGAGCACGGGGAGAACGTGTAAACTCCACAGAAACCAGAACCAGTGACGTTCTTGCTGTAAGGCAACATTGTTAACCACTGGGCCACCGTGCCACCCATCTATGAAAGGAGGAGTAGGGGTGGAAGGAAGGTGGAAGGGTGTCGAAAATCATATATCCCATGTCACAAAAACTGCCTTCTTTCATCTAAGAAATATCGCTAAATTGCGAAGTATGCTATCCATATCAGATGCAGAAAAGCTAGTCCATGCTTTCATGACTTCTAGGCTAGATTACTGTAATGCTCTGTTTGCTGGCTGCCCAGCATCCTCTATTAATAAACTTCAGCTAGTGCAAAATGCAGCTGCCAGAGTTCTTACCAGATCTAGAAAATATGATCATATCACCCCAATGTTATCCTCCTTACACTGGCTGCCTGTTAAGTTTCGTATTGAATTTAAAATATTACTCCTTACCTATAAAGCTTTAAATAATCGAGCTCCTGCTTATCTAACCAACCTCCTGTCTCGCTACAATCCAACCCGCTCTTTAAGATCTCTAAACTCAGGGCTTCTGGTAGTACCTAGAATATCAAAGTCGAGTAAAGGAGGTCGAGCCTTCTCATTTATGGCCCCTAAACTCTGGAATAGCCTTCCTGATAATGTCCGAGGCTCAGACACACTCTCACTCTTCAAAACTAGATTAAAGACCTATCTTTTTAGCAAAGCATACACTCAGTGCAGTACATAGTGGTATGACGCATGATGTGCTCCACACAGGTTTTTACTTCTTGTTCATATACACCATGAACAGCAGCTACGCTAATTATTCTCCTTATTCTGTATTTCCACCTGGGGGTACTCATCCAGGACTCTCAGTAGTGATTATTAACCCACACTGAACTGAGCTAATCTGAACTGACACTGTTTCAATTCACTATAATCTTCCATGTGAAGCTGCTTTGACACAATCTACATTGTAAAAGCGCTATACAAATAAAGATGAATTGAATTGAATTGAATTCTTCAAGACGAAGATGGCTGTGATATGGAACTTGCTTAGGAATTGTCTGATTGGTGAATCATGAATTGCCTAATGCAGGACCGGCTGTGATCAATCATAAGCACATGATCCTCTCCAAATTAGTTTATAAATAAACTTCACTTGTTTTCAGCAGATCTGCAGTCAGAATTAAACACTCAAACATCTCTAATTATGTACACTTCTTTCATTCATTCATGTTTACATTAGACGGCTGTTAAACGCTTGATTCTGATTAGCTGATTAATGTATTATATTCATATTTTAATAACTGCATTAATAACTCCATTAGTGTATCCTGCATGCGGGGACGAACAACATCAGGCTGCGGCAGACGGAGATCCTGAAGAGGGACTTCAGAAGCCTGATCGAGATGGTTAAACACACCTCACCTGCCAGAGGAAATGAAAGGTTCAGTAGACTCTTCTCTCTGAATGAATGGCTATTAACATGGTGTAATGAACAGAAGCTGTTCTTTGCCAATAACTGGAATCTTTTCTGGGAGCGTCCTAGGCTTTTCCGTGCTGACGGGCTGCACCCCAGAAGAGCTGGAGCTAAACTGCTGTCAGACAACATCTCCATGATGCTTCATTCTGTCTGACTAGTAAGTGAAAATTCACATTTTGTCCATATAGACTCCAGCTTGTGCCACTTAAATCACAGTACTGCATATCTGGCTAACCCCATAGAGACTGTGTCTGTTCCTCGTATTATTAGATCAAGAAAGAAACGTACTGTGTGCTCTAGAAAACATCTATTAAGAATCAAAAGTTGAAGTGAAATAGACATTTTTTAAAGCTTGGTCTCCTAAACATCAGGTCACTAGCACCTAAAACACTTATCATTAATGAAATAATAACAGATAACAATCTTAATGCACTGTCTCACTGAAACCTGGCTGAAACAAAATGACTATATTAGCTTAAATGAAGCAACTCCTCCAGGATTCACATATAAGCACGAGGCTTGTCAAACTGCTCGTGGTGGTGGAGTTGCAGCAATCTTTAGTGATATTCTTCATGTTAATCAGAGAAACTCACTCATGTTTAACTCTATTGAAGTATTAGCGCTTAATGTTATGCTTCCGGATATTCAGAAACAGCCCATGTTATCACTCGCTTTACAATACAATACAATACAATACAATATTTATTTATAAAGCACATTTAAAAACAACCAAAGTTGACCAACGTTCTGTACATGGGAGCAGGGGCGCAACTGCACATTTACTGAGGGGTATGCGGATTCAAGTTTGGCGGCGCACCCCCCCCCCCCATATTTTTTCCTCATCAACATGTCAATGTTCTAAACACAACTGAAATAAGTATGAAGTAGTAAAAGTATAATTACACTAAGCATGTTAAATCACAAAGTATTACATCTCATCCCACCCCAAATTTCTTCCCAATTTAATTTTCCTCACTAAATGATTATAATGGCTTGCTCCTGTACATTTGTCAAAACAAAATGATAGATATGGGAGTCAAGGGCAAAATAACTTAAAAATGGAATCACTTCTAACATGAATACTGTGAGAGGTGTAAGGTCTGTCTTTTTTAGTTTTAAGTTTTTAGTTATAATAATCCTAAAATTAATCCGCATAAATCTGCAGATTTTTTACAAAATTCTCAGCAGAAATAGCAAAAAATGTTCGCAGATTCTGTCTGGCTCTAATATTTAGGTCTGTACTTATAAACATACATTTGTGTGATCCCTTTTATTTTGGCTAAATAATTAATTAATTAATAATAATAATAACAAATAAAGAACATTTTTCTGATTATTCTTATAACTTTTGACCTCAACTGTAAGTATGATTTGACAGTTTATTTTGATAAAACTTTTACATCTACATGAACATTACACTTGGCTGTGTGACTGCATGTTATTGTTTTAAATTAAAACGTGTGTGTTAACGTATGCAACTCATACCTATAAACTCTCTCGTTTTTGCCGTATTAACTCTACCATATTTTACCATTCTATCCACTCTTCCGTGTATGTATTTTCCTGTATTTCTCCCGCATTTGTAATGTTTCTATGAAAAGTGAAAGCAGCTGCAGAGCCGATCTCAAGTGTGATATAATTGCAAGAACTGTTTAAGAGAATTGTGCTTTCACATTATTTTGGATTGACAGCATGTTGAAATTAATTTAAAAACGGCCGCATTCACGCCCTCTTCAGGCTTTATACCTCTATCGCCGCCCTTTTGCAGCCTCTGATCAGTCAATTAAAGTATAACGGTGCTGACTGACGGACGCGCTCCATAGTGATAAAGGCGGCTTACACGCGATTTGAATGAATGAAAGCGGATACTTTGAGATTCGGGTGTGTGAACAGACAAATACACTTAATAATATGTAAACATGTTTTATTTTAAACACAACTAATATTATCTTAAATGAGCATAAACTAAAATTCATTGCATTTCTAAAGTCACACCTCTCTTATCAAACACAACAGTGGATCAAACGAAGATTTATTTGCTGCTCTTCACTAAATAACTGTAGTAACTTCAATCAATATTTAATTGCAGTAAATACTAATTTTATCTTTTGAAGCTGACGGTCCATACATTTACGACTATCAAGCGTTTACCATAAAGTCAACTTTATGCCAGCCCTATGGCTTTAGCCCATAGAATTATAGTACTGTTTTTCACATATATACAGGATGGAAGTATGCGATTTCGGACGCAGTGCAGGTGTGTCTACGTCACTGTCCCCCTGCCTGGACAAAACCACCTCGTCTGCATTTATGTTAAGTAAAAACATGCAGTGACTGGGTGTCGATAATTAATAATTAATGATATGGCGGCCCGTCGCTCCTAAAAACATTAGAAGTTGATTAAAAGTATGATAATAAAAGTGTGGGTTAAGCTTACCAATCTCTTATTATCCAATTTGTCATGGCAGTTTTCATTTTAAGGCATTGTTTGTTCTTTTTTCGTTTTCTATTTGTGCTCCACGTCTCTTCACTCTTCTCTCTATTTAGAACATGTGACTGTAACCGAGCAACGGATCAATCAAATGGTCAACGGAGAGGGAGGGGTGGTATAATTTTTTTTATTTAATATAATACAATATTATATTCACATAAAATGCAGGATAAACATTTGTAACCAAAAATATGTATTTAATTTTAGTACTTAAAACTTTTAATAAGGATAATTCCAAAAAAATTTTTGGCACAATGGCAACCTCCCATGTGTGGCGCCCCTATACGCCGCATATACTGCATACCCCCTTTTTGCGCCACTGCATGGGAGTACTAAAGACAGAGAAAAAAAGCTGAATATAGAAGAAGCATTTAATAAATAAAATAAAACAGCGATCAAGGAGTATAAAAGTGAGAGAAAATAGATAGGTCTTTAAAACAGAAATGGAGGGGAAAAGTTTAAAGTGAATTAGTAAAGTATTCCAGAGTTTAGGAACAGCAACTGCAAACGCTCGATCACCTAGTTTTTTTAACGCATGTTCTGGGCACAGTGAGTAAATCGAGATCATAAGATCTCAATAATAGAGAGGGGGCATATGGACAGAGCAAATCTGTAAGGTACTGAGGAGCAACATTATTAACAGCTTTATATACAAATAATACAATTTTAAAATCAATTCTGTATTTAATGGGTAACCAGTGAAGTGCAGCTAAAATCGGAGTTACTGACTCATCTAATCTAATCTGATCTAATCCTTGCGGGTACCAGAGAGTAGTCTAGTTGCTGAATTTTGTACCAGCTGCAGACAAGAGAGAGAAGACTGAGAAATACCAACATAGAGAGAGTTACAGTAATCTAGACGTGTTGTTATGAAGGCATCACTCACTGTTTGAACATTTCTCTGGGATAAAATGGCTCTACTTTAGTTGTCTGAGGTGGTAAAAGCAGGATTTTACAACAGTACTGATCTGTTTGTCAAATTTTAAGTTTTCATCAAACATAACACCGAGATTTTTTGCACACTGGGTAATATGTAGGGCCAAAGATCCCACATTGACATTTAACAGAGAGTTTTCTTTGTGCCCAAATACAACTAGATAGTAAAGTTTGAGGACAAACTTTATGGTGGCTTGAGAAAGCCTAGCCTGAAAGTTTGAAGTAGTTTTAAAGTTTAAATAATTTATGTAGTTTTTAAGGAGTTTGAAACAGTTGGCATAGATAGATAAGTACATATATGTTAGCATGTTTCTAGTATGGATTGGCATATTTCTTACTAGGCGGTTGATAGGGTGTTCTGAGCGGTTGCTATGTGGTTGCTAGGGTGTTCTGAGTGGTTGCTAAGGCGTTGCTAGGGTGTCCTGAATGGTTGCTAAGTTGTTGTTAAGCAGTTGCTAGGGTGTTCAAGGTGGTTGCTAAGGTGTTGCTAGGTGGTTACTAAGGGGTTGCTAGCGTGTTTTGAGTGGTTGCTTGCGCATTGCCAGGTGGTTGCTATGGTTTTGTAGATGGTTGCTAAGCTGTTGCTAGGGGGTTGCTATGTTGTTCTGAGTGGTTGCTAGGCGGTTACAAACATATATTAGCACTGTTTGAATTAGCATGTTTCTAGCATGAATTAGCATGTAACTAGCTAGTTTGTATCATGTTAGTATGATTCCAGCATCAATTAGCATGTTACTAGCATGATTCTAGCATGAATTAGCATGTTACTAGCAGGATTCTAGCATCAATTAGCATGTTACTAGCATGATTTTAACATGAATTAGCATTAAACTAGCATGAATTAGTATAATTCTAGGAGTTAGCATGTTACTAACATGATTCTAACATGAATTAGCATGTTAATAGCATGATTCTAGCATGAATTAGCATGTTCTAGCATGAATTGATTCTAGCATGATTCTAGCATAAATTAGAATAGTGTTAGCATGATTCTAGCATGAATTAGCCTGTTGTTAGCATGAATTAACATGTGCTAGCATGTCACTTGCATGTTTCTAGCAAGATTAGCATGTCATTAGGATGTTAAAACTATTTGCATGTGTTAGAACAGTTAGTCACAGTCTATGGGACAGTTGCTAGGGTGCTGAAATTGGTTGCTAGGGAGTGGCTAGTAGGTTTAAAAGTCATCAGTGATTGGCTGCTGGCTAGACTGAGTTGAATTAGGCCAGACTCTAGTCTGTAGGACGGTCTGATGCAGAGTTTTGAGCTCACAAAGGTTGACCCAATGTTAAGTCAATGGGACTTTTGGAAATTTTCTGGGTCGTTTTCGGAAAACCAAAAGTCTGATCAGTTAGAAAAGATATAGCAACCCGAGTCAGACCAGTTTGAAGGTCTGACAAAAGTTTGAAGGATGTAGCTTGAAAGGCTTAGGAGGAGATGCACTTTAAAATTAGTCTCAGAAGACGGAAGAAGAAGACGGAAGAATAATAATAAGTTTATGTAGAATATCAGAATGGTGGCTTTCTCAAGCCACCATAATTACTACAGTTTTATTCATTCATTCATTCATTAATTTTCTTTTTGGCTTAGTCCCTTTATTAATCTTGGGTCGCCACAGCGGAATGGGGGGAAATCAGAGCACCCGGAGGAAACCCACGCCAACACGGGGAGAACATGCAAACTCCACACAGAAACACCAACTGACCCAGCTGAGGCCCCAAACCAGCGACCTTCTTGCTATGAGGCGAAAGGACTACCTACTGCGCCACTGCGACATCATGGGAGTGACATACAAACTCAGGCCCGTAGCCAGTAAGGGGTATGTCTTTCGAACCACCCGAACCCCCCCTGGCTACGTTTGGACACGAACTGGACTCTGGCTCAGTGTTTAGATTTCGTCTAGAGTTTTTGTGGGTCACCATTCACTGGGGGTAATTTGGAGGAATCAAATATTTTTTTGGAGGGGGCAACAGTAAACGAGACCCGTGAGGAGCAGGGTTAAAAAGGAAGAGCCAAACCACGCTTGACTTACCGGTGTATGACAAACTCAACTACTGTGCTCGATTTGACAGAAAATACACAGAAAATACACAGTTTGCTTACTAATCTAACAGGTCAACTGAGGATGGCATCACTTTAGTCCTCCAAACTGCCCTGACACATCTGGAAAAAACCAGCACATCCACCAGGATGCTATTCATTGAGTTCAGCTCTGCCTTCAATACTGTGATCCCATCCAAGTTGATCCCCAAGCTCTGTGATCTTGGCATTAGTCCCCACCTCAGTAACTGGACCCTTTTGACCTTCTTACCAACAGAGCACAGTCTGTGAGGATCAGCAACCACTTCTCCTCCATCCTTACTCTAAACACTGCTGTTCCACAGGGCTGTGTGCTGAGCCCAATTCTCTATTCACTTTTCAGCCATGACTACATACCTGTACGTGGTTCTAACTCCATAATCCTGTTTGCAGATGTAACATCAATGCTATGGCTAAACTTACCCCAAATGCTGCTTAAGTAAAATTAATATGATGAATGTTTCCTCTCATCCCAGTCACAGAATATTCAGTGCTCTCCCATCTGGAGTATTCAGTGTTGCAGTAGAAGACTCAGGAGCAGTTTCTTTCCCTCTGCTGTAAACCTACTGAACTCCAACCCTCAACCGCTGAACAATACTCACTAGATATTTTAAAAACAAATGCTCATGACATAGATGATGTAATTTACTGTTACTACATTTTATTGTATAATACACCTTATACTCACTGTATACTGCACTTTATGTCTATTGAAAAGGAGTGTGGCTGGAAATGCTTAGGTAGCTAGCTTGAAGCCAGTGGTGCTGTCGGTAAGAAACGAGGTCCAGTCCAGTCACTCCATTTAGTTGCATTTATTAATCATCAACAAGGATTTGTGCTCAGGAGGAAAGGTGTATGTGTGTGTGTTTGTGTGTGTTTGTTGGTGTATTAGTTTTCTTTGTGTTTGTCTGTGGGTGTGTGTGTGTGGTTTATGGTCATACGCACACACAGGAAAACAACGAAAGAAATCAGATTCAGTCCTCTGCAAAGTTTAGCCATGTGCAGTCAACACAGTGGACACAGGTGCCATTTATAAAGCCTTTGAGGCAGTCCTGATTGGCCAGAGATTGAGTGGGCGGAGATTAGAGTGAACCATGAACTGAACAGGGGACAGGGGTGTGACACTACTTTGAGTTTGCCATATAGGAGGACAAAATTTCTCAACAGCCGCCCCCAAATTTCTAATGCAAATTTGATAGTTTACGGGGAATCAGGTAAGGCCGGGAGAGGAACCAGGCGGGCAATGGGCCTTGTGTAGATGAGGTTCTTAACCTGGACATCAGCGATCCTACAACGGCCATCCTTGCTGGGATGGAGGGAGATCAGGGAAGTTGGGGGATCAAGAATAAGAACAACAGTGTTAGGTTGTTAGGATGTTCAGTGCACCACTTCTGTCTGGACTGAAGAGTGGGGAGGTAATTCCTGAGGAAATGAGCCCAAAAATGATCAGAAAGGATTTGACTATGACGCCATTGACGGCGACTGCACAGTTCAGAGTCTGGGTATGTTACGAGAGGAAGGGAAGCATCGTGCCGCCCCATCAGGAGCAAATTAGGGGTCACAGGGTCAGGGGGGTATGGACTAGGAGATACTGCACCATAGAAACAGGACTTGCACAGCTCTACAGGGTCATCAGACTGATATTCATCGGGGTTAATGGGCCATAGTTCAAATGGTTGAGACAGAAAGGCAGGTCCTTGATTCCACCTACAGGGCCTGCCAAGATCACTCAGCAGCTTTCCTTTAGTTAGGTCATCCGCTGGGTTACTTTGTGAATTTACATAATGCCACTCCTGGCCCTTAGTGAGTTCCTGAATCTCAGCTACCCTGGTTCCAACAAAGATCTTGTAGCGGCAAGAATCAGAGAGCAGCCAACAGAGAACGGTCATAGAGTCAGTCCACAAAGTAGTCTTTCTGATATGGAGGGTGAGTTCTGTTTGCAGGAGATTAGCTAGCTGAGCTCCTATAAGAGCAGCACATAATTCAAGTCGTGGAATGGATAGCCGTTTTTTAGGGGCAATGCGGGACCTTGCCATGAGGAAAGACACATTTACCTGCTGATCATCTTCTGTACGCATGTAAGCAACTGCACCGTAGGACTGCTCTGATGCATCACAGAAGATGTGAGGATCGTGGTTGGCTGAGGTGGGGTCTACCGACCGTGTGAAGCAGCGAGGTAAAGTAATAGTGGAAAGGGCAGGTAGTTTACCTTCCATGATAGCCAGGCTTCCAGGAGATTATGAGGAAGATTTGGATCATCCCAATCTCTTGTCTTTCCCCATAATTGCTGGACAATAATTTTGGCTCTTGTTGTGTAAGGAAGGAAATAGCCAAGAGGATCATATTGGCTAGCAAGAACTCTGTAAAGGTGACGCATAGTTGGGGTAGTAGGTTCAATGGCTCTGTGCCTGTATCTGAGGATGTCTTTGTGGCAGTTCCAGAGAAGCCTAATGTGGATTCTGAGGGATCAAGAGATGGATGGTGTGATAACCAGAGCTCCGTTTGTTCTGACCGGGCTTCAGGAGGTAGGCCACTGATGACTTGAGGATCATTACTAGCCCATTTTCTGATTTCAAAGCTACCAGAGGAGAGGATAGTGCGCAGGTTGTGAAGGAGATCTATGGCTTCCTCTGGGGTGGGTAGATTTTGCAGGCAGTTATCCACATAAAAGCAATTGTTTATGGAATGGCTAATGCACTTATCTGTCTGTGCATCTTCAATGCTCTTTTGGAGGATGTAAATAGCACAGCAGGGGCTTGAGGTCGTGCCGAAGGGGAGAACTTGCCATTCATATACAGTTGGAGGTGCTTTACAGTCCAGGTCACGCCAGAGGAATCGCAGAAGAGGTTTATCCTGAGGTAATAGGTGCACCTGGTGGAACATTGATTTGATGTCTCCACTTATTGCCGTTTTATACTGCCTGAAACGAAGTAGAACTCCAAGGAGGGAAAGCCCTAGGATGGGGCCAGGAAGTAATTGCGAATTCAGACACTGATTTCGGTAGGAAAAGGAACAATCAAATACAATGCGCTCTTTACGGTTGTGATGCACAAGGTGGTGAGGTATGTACCAGGACTCATAGGCATTCTCCACTTCAGAGGAGGGCAACTTCTTGACATACCCAGCATCAATTAGTTTCTGGAACTCTCTGGTATAGGTCTCTGCTTGTTGTGGATTTTGAAGGAGCCGCCTTTCACAGCTATGAAGACGGGCCATAACTGCCTCCTTGGGGGCCTTTAAAGGGGGCCAAGGTACCAAACGGAGGAGAGGTGCTGCATATCGTAGTATACCATCAATAGGTGTTCAGATAGTTTGGGTGTCAAGGTGGTGCATTGCCATTTGATCCTGTTTAGATCGAGCCACCTCTTTAGTGCTTCTCTGAGGTAGTGCATCCAGCTGCCACAGCTTTTGTACATTGTGGTAGATGTCATCAGGTGGGCATTTAAGAGAGATATAATGAAAGTTAGTAGAGGGGGAATTAGGAAGATCTCTGGCAGGACCCTGCAGTGTCCAGCCAAGCCGGGTCTTGATCGCTACAGGGGCTCCAGGAGGTCCTAATTTTACTGGCTGCGTTGGGGTAATCAGGCATGTTTGATCAGCTCCTAAGAGGAGAAGGGGTCTGACTTTATTAAGCTGTTTGAGGGGAAGCTGACGGAGGTGAGGGTAGCGATGCTGGAGAGTTTTTACAGGGTGAGAATGATCAGACAAAGATAACTGGTTGGCAGTAAAAACTTGACTGATGACATAGGACTTATCTGGATGTGCTTTAGGAATTAGAGTGAAGGATACCATAGCTCCATTTAAGAGTCTGAACATCCTGTCTCACAGTTCTCAGCTTCAGGTTTTCAGGTTTTCCTTTTAACTGAAGTGCTTGGGCAGCAGGGTGCAAAAGGATTGTTCTTTCAGACCCATCATCCAGTAAGGCATAAGTGTCTAAGGACTTGTTTCCATTTTGCAGGGTCACTTCAACTACCTTCAGTAGGACTTTATTGCAATCACTAGGATGATCAAGATAAAGATTCTGCACTTGCCTCTGGTTAATGGTGCATAGGATCTGTAAGTGTTTCCCATTACACTGGCTGCAGCGTCCCTTCAGGTCACATTGGGTTGCATAGTGCTCTTGTGCACATCGCCAACAACGTCGCTGTTCATTAATCCAGTTAATTCTCTGGTCTTTGGTAAGGTAGAGGAAATCATCACATTTGCTAACATGATGTTCAGCAGAGTTGCAATAGGCACACACTGGACAGCGTTCATATGAAGTGTTAGGAAGAGGCTGACTGATTCTAAGTGGGGCAACTTGGGCTTTAGAGGATGTCACATGTGAGGGGGTTTTGGAACCATGCAGTACAGTGGTATTTTTCAATGGGTGAGGAAAGGGAGGCTTTTGGCGGACAGGCTGAGGTGTTCTTTCCCTTCTGGGCTGACAACAGGCTTCTTGTTGCAGCCAGGTGGAAAAATCTAGGAGGTTATAGGAAAGGGGGCCTGATCTATTCAAACTCATGCTTCTCTTGAACTGGCAGAACTGCTCATGAGAAAGCTTCTCTAGAAGTCGCTCAACATGCGAACCACAGGTGAGTTCAGCAAGACCTTCAGAGCCCATGGACTGAAGGAGGCCCACTAGTGCCTGAACTCTAAGGGAAAATTGGTCTAAGCCTCTACCATCCCCTATGCATATAGCAGGCATCTCCATTATAGCTCCGAGTTCCTTCAAAGCAAGGTGTCTAGGTTGACCATAGCGCTCATCTAGGGCCCGTATAGCTTGAGTGTAAGGATCTGGGGCATAAACATAAGCCAATGCAAGTCTTCTCGCCTGGTCCACCTTTAGATGATCCAATAAGATGTGGTATTTATACTTCTCAAGTTGGAGAGGGCCATTTTTAACATCAAATACTGGCTTTCATCTTCTCTAGTGAGATCAGGGAATGAAGGACCTTCTACCCTCCTATAGTTTGACAGGGGGGCAGCTGGAAGAACTAGCTGACTCATAGGGGGTGCAATTGTCAGGTGGTGAGGCTGCACATTGCTTATCGGCTGAACAGAGGAAAATGTAACACCAGGCAGTGGTTGACTTGGCAGTGTAGGGGCTGGGTACGTTGAGTTATACAAGGCTGATCCTTGATATGTAGCAGGAAATTGACCATGGCTGAAAGGATGTGCAAGCTGCAAGGGCTGTGGTGCAGATTGGGTAAGGGCCCGGCTTACCGGTGGTGGAGAAGAATACTGTTGTATTTGAAGAGAAGGGGCACTATGGTTACTTGTAGTCTGATAGGCCTGTTGTGTTACCACTGGTTGAGGGTTCTGGGATGCAGCAGGCAATTCAATAGGACCAGTAGGATGTGTATGCTGCCATGACTGCGGCCTAGATGAGGTAGGAGGTGCACGGCTTAGAGGGGATTGAAGCTGTTGCAGAGGTGGAAGAGGAAGGGTACTAGTTTTAAGCATGCACTGCTGTATTAATTTTCCCTGATTTCTAACTTCTTTAATTAACTGCTGTAATAGGGTGGTCTGAGCTTCAGAAACAGAAGCCATTGGTGAAGCATGGGAGTGTTCAGCATCAGGGGTTTGTGCTCCCTCAGATAGGTTGAGTGAGTGAGAGCATGGAGAATGTGGAGCGTCCTCCTGATTGTCCTCCATAGGCTGGTCTGGCTCCTCTGTATCATCCTCAGATTCCGCTTTCCTCCAAGGTTGGTAATGAGGGCCAGTGCCAGGCATATCTGTTAAATTAAGAGGTTGCTGGGTTTGCTGGAGTGCTGTAGAGCGTGGCTGCTGCTGGTATTGCAGGATGAAATCATCATAAGGTGCAGGGAGCTGAATTTGGCGGCGTGGGAGCTCATGCTGAGACAATAAGGGCAGGGAGTGACTAGACATATCCACTGATCATCAATGAGCTCCGGCTCGAACGACCATGAAAAGGAGTGTGGGTAGGAATGCTTAGGTAGCTAGCTTGAAGCCAGTGGTGCTGTCGGTAAGAACAGAGGTCCAGTCCAGTCACTCCATTTAGTTGCATTTATTAATCATCAACAAGGATTTGTGCTCAGGAGGAAAGGTGTATGTGTGTGTGTTTGTGTGTGTTTGTGGGTGTATTAGTTTTCTTTGTGTTTGTCTGTGGGTGTGTGTGTGTGGTTTATGGTCATACGCACACACAGGAAAACAACGAAAGAAATCAGATTCAGTCCTCTGCAAATTTCAGCCATGTGCAGTCAGAAAAGGCAAACTGTGGACACAGGTGCCATTTATAAAGCCTTTGAGGCAGTCCTGATTGGCCAGAAATTGAGTGGGCAGAGATTGGAGTAAACCATGAACTGAACAGGGGACAGGGGTGTGACACTACTTTGAGTTTGCCATATAGGAGGACAAAACTTCTCAACATCTATATTCCTGCACTGTCTATTATATTCCTCATAGTTGTGCTGAGCTGCCCCCCCCCCCCCCCATATTCTTGTACATTTATATTATTTATGTTCTTGTTATATATTATTATTATTATTATATATAATTATAATTATTATAATTATATAACATTATTATATTATATTGTTATATTTATATTTTTTATACCACTTCTGGTTAGATGTTAACTGTATTTCATTGGCTCTGTACTGTACTTCACACAATGACAGTAAAGTTGAATGTAGTCTAATTTACAAGGTTTGATCTGCTCTCTGCCTCTAAAGAGAAATCATCTAAAAACACATATATGCTCGTCCACATACTTGAGTTTGGCCAGCGTGTAGTTTGGATCCTCCAGTTGTTCAGAGAGCAGCTTGACTCCTGAATCTCCTGGATGATTGTAGCTCAGATCCAGCTCTCTCAGGTGTGAGGGGTTTGAACTCAGAGCTGAAGACAGAAAACCACAGCCTTCCTCTGTCACCATACAGCCAGACAATCTACAAACACACACGCACACACACACACACACACACACACACACACACACACACACACACACACACACACACACACGCACGTTTGTTTTTGTGAAAAGTGGGTACATTACATAGGCTTCCATTCATTTTCTACAGATCAAAGCGTATATTCTATTGCCCTCACCCCACCCTACCCCTAAACCCAACCATCACAGGAGACAGTGTACAGCTTTACTCCCTGATCAAACTCATTCTGTGTGATTTAGAAGCTTTTGGAGAAGTGAGGACGTCACCAATGTCCTCATATTTCACCTGCTTTTTGTAATACCTGTGTCATACCCATGTCATTATACAGATTTGTGTCCTGATATGTCACAAAAACACGTACACACACACACACACACACACACACACACACACACACACACACACATCACATTAGTCTGACAGACAGACATCACTAACACACACAGACAGTCCACATCTCATTAGTCTGGCAGACAGACGTCACTAACACAGTCACCTGTAAATTCAGAGAGATAAAATGTGAATTTTACAAATGTCCTTTATTACAAACATATTTCCCCACAATACTAATCTTTAAAGAATATAGCATGGAGAACAAAGGAGATCCCTCATGCAAACTTTCCTCTCAGGATATTTTAAGCTGAGCCGCTTTTTAGGTGTTTTATGATCCTTGGTGAATCTTGTTAGTTGTGGTAAAATGAGGAGAAAAGTGTCATTCTTCACCTAAATGCTCTATTTCCTCGCTCCACTGTGTTGTCTGTATTGTACGTTTTGTTCGTTATGTGTTAGTCATTAAATGATTTTATGTCTTGTTGGACTGTCTTTGTTTTTCCTCACACAAACGCTCACTTTAATGGTAAAAGATCTTCTTTTGCTACCAGCTTTAATAAAGTTATTTAAACTTGTAAAATTATTCCCTTCACAAGAAGTAGTGTTCCCTTATTAAATAAACAGACAATTAAATTCAATGGAGTGGACAAATTCATTGTTATATTTCTTGTTTCATTTAACTATAAGTTAAATCTGAATAATCATAATTAATAATTTGTTCATTCATTCATTCATTTTCTTGTCGGCTTTGTCCCTTGCGGGGTCGCCACAGCGGAATGAACCGCCAACTTATCCAGCACGATTTTACGCAGCGGATGCCCTTCCAGCCGCAACCCATCTCTGGGAACTTCCACACACACATTCACACTCATACACTATGGACAATTTAGTTTACCCAATTCACCTGTACTGCATGTCTTTGGACTGTGGGGGAAACCGGAGCACCCGGAGGAAACCCACGCCAACACGGGGAGAACATGCAAACTCCACACAGAAACGCCAACTGACCCAGCCCAGCCGAGGTTCGAACCTGCGACCCAGCGACGTTCTTGCTGTGAGGCAACAGCACTACCTACTGCGCCACTGGGTTGCCTAATAATTTGTTATTATTAATTATTAATATACATAAAATTGATCTAATTTTGCTACAGCTCTGAGTGGCTATTCTGACATCCTGCAGAGACATTCAAGCAGAAACTAAACAACACTCACAAGTTCAGTGGATGTAAGAATTGTGAAGGTGATATCAACGAAGGGCTCCTGTGTAAACATGTAACCTGCCCTGTTAGAATGTTTAGATTAAAAAAGCGTTTAATCTCAGTTATTATGCTGCAAATTCAGCAAATGATCACTTCAGTTCAGTTTACAAACTATAAAACGTTTCCAATCTGAGCTGTGCATCATTTATACAGTGCAGTTTATGAGTTTCTATTTTTGAAGTGAATACTAAATATCATTGTGAGATCTGTTCAATAAAATCTGACATTTGATGACTTTGATCACAATTAAACTGACTCATTTACAGCAAAATATAAATAATGAAGGAAATCAGAGAAAGGAATAATTTGCATAAAATGTTGAAGTGCAGTACAATAATCATTACTGCAAATGTATTTCTCTCATCTCATCATACTTTGGCATTACACAATATTCATAACTAATTATGGTAACATTTATAATATGGAAATATGTGGTGGGGTTTATTGTACCTCAGTGTCTCCAGTTTACAGTCTGGACTCTTCAGTCCATCAGAGAGAAGCTTCACTCCTGAATCCTGCAGGTCATTGTTACTCAGGTCCAGCTCTCTCAGGACATAGTTTGAGGATTGTAGAGCTGAACACAAACTCTCACAAGACTGAGCAGTGAGATTACACATGACCAACCTGAGAAAGAAAAACACAGATTACATGAACAGAGTGAGTTTTAGCAATTTACCTGAT
This sequence comes from Danio kyathit, assembly GCA_903798195.1. NCBI lineage: Eukaryota > Metazoa > Chordata > Actinopteri > Cypriniformes > Danionidae > Danio > Danio kyathit. The sequence continues at coordinate 44,709,695 of LR812522.1, read as the reverse complement.
GTAAATAATAATTATACTCAATCAATCAATCAATCAATCAGGTGTTTGAACTCAGACCTCAGTGTCTCCAGTTTACAGTCTGGCCTCTTCAGTCCATCAGAGAGAAGCTTCACTCCTGAATCCTGCAGGTCATTGTTACTCAGGTCCAGCTCTCTCAGGACACAGTTTGAGGATTGTAGAGCTGAACACAAACTCTCACAGGACTGAGCAGTGAGATTACAGAACTGTAGCCTGTGTAGAGGACAAAACACACAACAGTATTAATGTGTTAATCTGACAGTTACAGAGTTCTACTCACACTGGTGAATGTTCATGTGTCCAGTCTGTAGAGTGTTAAAGTGACACTAAGGGTGCTTTCACATTAGCACTTTTAATCTGCATCCGGGTTTGTTTGACGTCAGAGTTCGATACGTTTAGCTAGTGTGAACGTGTCTTCTGAACTCAGGTGCGCACCCATGAAGCGTATCCAAGTCCGCCTGAAAGAGGTGGTCGAAGGTACGATTCATGCGAACTTTGGTACGGTTCACTTCTGGTATGAATGCAAGTGTACCAAATATTGGAAGTGAACTGCCAACTGTACAACAAACTATCATTTTCATAATGTTCGTTTGTGTGTGTGTTTGTGTGTGTGTGTGTGTGTGTATGTATCATGTATTGTACCTTGGTGACAAGCAGGACTGAGCCAGGGCAAACACAGTGATGTCTGCTTATCTCCTCCAGAAACAGCTTCTGCAGACACTGTGTGATGTTCTGAATGTTTATAATATTTGTGTGGCAGATGGACATGAGTCGCTTTCTTTATGTCCAAAACTAAAAGATTCAACAAAAGCAAATCAACTGCGATGTGCGGAATCTTTCCATTTTGGCGAATTGCTTTCATGACCGTCACATAGCAACAGCTGTAAACAAAACAGCAGCTCGATGACGCAAGCGTACCGGGGTTCAGGAGGAAAAGAGACAGTGTGAACACAAACCAACCAAGAAGGTGTCAAGGGGGGACAATCGAACTAGGGTACAGTCCAGGTAATTGAACCAAGTGTGAAAGCACCCTAAAACTGATGTAGTTAGAGAGATAATTCCTGCTAAAGACCTGCAGTTGACATATATGGATATATGGACATATATTTCCATATAAGAAAACACAAACAAGAGCATAAAAGTAGACAAGAAATTACCTTTAGTGTGAGGAGAAATCATCTATTAACAAAATAAGCTATTAAGTATCTCAACATTGTTCCTAAATACAGTCTTCATATGTACAATCCTACACCCTTTATCAGGGTTATTATGACAGGGGTCTGAAACCCTTTAAGGGTCCATATTTTATGAAATAAAAGCATAAAATAAATAACTGAATTATAAGTACATTAAAATAAATTATTAAATGAATATGATCATGATTTTAAATTGCACTTTAACCTTTAAAACATATAGACCAATTACCATGTTTGTAAACATTCAGGATGCGCGCGCAGGGAGGTGGCAGAAAAAAACCGGGATCGCTACCATTTACAGTGAGGGAATGACATTCGATGCGGTTCAGAGTTTGCTCTTGTCTTAGAAATAATATATATTGATTACATATTATATATATTATTTACATAATGCTTTCAGCGTATTATAACAGCTCGTCATTCGTCTGACAGGTCTATTTGCGATAGCACCCTCCCAATGGATATTGGAGAAGACGAAATGACCAAGCATCAGCCACAAATATACATTCTCATTGAAGCTCCAAGGGATTTTACAAGAGAGAAGTTAAAGGCCTACAAGTGTTTGGATGCCAACAATTGTGTTCTGTGTGGTCATGTGCAATAAATAATGTTCCATGAATACCAGATTCAAAACTATGTAGTGCTAAAAACCGAGGTTCTGCCGAGCCAAAGACAAGGAAAAAAAGACGGAGCTAACGTTATACAAGGTGTCTGGGTGATCATCAACAAGCAGAACAACTGCATTCTGACAGTGAAATACACCTGTACGGCAGGCCCAGGGTATGTGAACTTACTCACAGAAGTCAAGTCCCACTTTGGGGCAGCCCTCGGCTGGCTTCTTTATGCAGCTCAAAGGACAGAGCTCTCCCGGTAGACGCTTGCTAATACCGAGTTGGACCAAGGTCCATATGGGCGTTCGAACCAGGCGCAGACCTGGACGGTCACGTCCAGCATAGCACCTTCTTGTGCTTTAAAATGAATCATTTCTCCCTATGGGTTATTAAGCAAGCCTGAAGCTGGACCCGGGTGTCCGACGCAACACTTTCAACACAACACAAGCCATTTTTAACACACATAATCAGGAATAATAGAGACACTGCATGGCGAAGACCATATGACCTTTTATTGTTTTAGTAAATTGTATATTATTTATTTAGGAAGATTCAGAGCCTTCTGTTGGTTCGAGCGGGCGTGTCCCCTGGCTTTTCCCCTGCCATGGCAGCGTCCTCCTGCACCCCACACTTAAGCCCGGGAACATTAACTTAGCCAATTGCACGCGCCAGGCATACGTACTGTTGGTGACCCACCTGGAAGGGTTCGAGTTCAAAGGTAGCTCGGGGGCTCAAAGGTAGCTCGGGTAGCCTGGGCTTGGGTCTTTTCCGTGCCAGAGCGCAGCAAAATGCTCGCGGGAAACAAGGACTCTAACCTGGGCAGCAGACCTGATTCGAAGGCCCCCTCCCCTGGGCTTGGCTCTTTTCCGTGCCAGCAGACCTGATTCGAAGACCCCTCCCCTGGGCTTGGGTCTTTTCCATGCCAGAGCGCAGCAAAAGGCTCGCGGGAAACGAGGACTCTAACCCGGGCAGCAGACCTGATCGAAGACCTCCCTGGGCTTGGGTCTTTTCCGCGCCAGAGCGCAGCAAAATGCTCGCGGGAAACAAGGACTCTAACCTGGGCAGCAGAGCTGATCGAAGACCCCCCTGGGCTTGGGCCTTTTCCGCACCAGAGCGCAGCAAAAGGCTCGCGGGAAACGAGGACTCTAACCCGGGCAGCAGACCTGATTCAAAGACCCCCCTGAGCTTGGGCCTTTTCCGTGCCAGAGCGCAGCAAAAGGCTTGCGGGAAACAAAGACTCTAACCTAGGCAGCAGACCTGATCGAAGACCCCCCTGGGCTTGGGCCTTTTCCGCGCCAGAGCACAGCAAAAGGCTCGCGGGAAACGAGGACTCTAACCCGGGCGGTAAAAGCCCTTCGGGGGTGTGTTCACTACAACCTGTGTATGCCTTTGCACTCCACCCTGCTACACTGGTGGAGAATGCGCGCTTTTTAGGAGTGAAATTAAGGATTCCATCAACTGCTTACACTTGTTGTTTGTGTTTGCAGCTTGTCATCTCGCTTGCTCTCCCTACAAAACACAGGAATGGAGGAACTACTGCAGCAGCTCACGGAGGTGGCGTCCCGGCAACAACAGCTCTCAGATAAAATCGCAGCCAGACTGAAAAGAACTGAGCAGGCGGTCGAAAGCCTGTTGAGCCACCGTGTGCCTCTTCCGGACGCCAGGAGTACTGCACACCACCATCTAACGAAGCTCAGCGACCTGGATGACATTGAAGCATATCTACATACGTTTGAGGTGATAGTAACCAGAGAGCTGTGGGACAAAAAGGAATGGGCGAGAATCCTGGCTCCATTTTTAACTGGTGAAGCGCAACGTGCTTATTATTCATTAAAATCCCCACAAAATGAAGATTATGAGATGTTAAAAAGAGAGATACTAGCGAGAATTGGGCTTTCTCCCATCAGCGCAGCCCAGCAGTTCTGGCAATGGTCGTATGATGAACAGGTCTCCGCCCGAGTGCAAGCCACACAGCTCTCCAGACTGGTATAGCTCTGGTTGCTATCGGGGAACACCACCGCCTTCCAGGTCGCTGAAAGTGTGGTGATCGACCGCCTGCTCAGAGCCCTCCCCAGAAAGCTCCGCCGCCCCGTGAGTATGAGAAATCCTACCAGTCTGGCTAGCGTAGTAGAAGCCATCGAGCTGGCAGATGCCTCGTTTGCACGGGATGCGGGAGAGCGAGCGGCTGCAACCCCCCGAAGGGTACCCCGGGATCGATGCTCGCCGGAGGGCACCTCACATGCAATGAGCAGGCCGACGGCCCCCTCCCTCATCGACGAGCCCATGCCGACCGAACCACAGTCTCCAGGGGCCCGCGCATGGATGGCTGGCTGCATCGTGCACCACTCAGTGCCAAACGGAGCCCCACAGCGCATGGTGAAAATTGGGGGAAAAGAGCTGATGGCGGTGTTGGACTCAGGATCATCTATCACACTGGTCCAACCATATATCATCCCTCCCCAACCAGACTTTAAAGCGACAATGCCAATCACCTGTGTACATGGAGAGACGCGCCATGTACCCACACGACGAGTAACAGTGGCAGCTGGTCCAGGCGCTTGGCCGATGGAAGTAGGAATTGTACGAGACTTACCAGTTCCAATCCTGTTGGGGAGGGATTATCCCGGGTTCCAACAGCTCCTATCCGCCACAATGCAGCCAGCAGGACCGCGACAGAGGGGACGGGCTCGTCCGCAAAGAAAAGGGGGCCGTCCAACCGTCATGCTGGCCACAGACAGCGAGCGAGAGGGTGAGTGCGCACAATCAGACCCTAATCCATTTTTTGATCTGTTTCAGAGAATAACCACAGGAGAAGAGTTTGGAAAAGAGCAACGGGAAGATGACGGATTAAAACATTGCTGGAAGCAAGTCCGAGAAATAGATGGAGAAGTGCGGATCCCAGGGCCTCACCCTCTCCCGTACTTCGTGGTCAGAAAAGGCCTGCTCTATTGTATAGCACAGCGAAGGGGGGAGGAGAACAATTTACTGGTGGTCCCGAAAACCAAGACGGAGACGGTAATGGAGCTGGCGCACTCCCATCCCATGGCTGGGCATCTCGGAGGAGAAAACACCATCCAACGAATCCCTGATCGCTTACACTGGCCTGGCATGGAGGCGGAGGTGAAGAGGTTCTGTCGGGAGTGCGCCACTTGTCAGAGGACGTCACCAAGGAAACCTCCCCCCAGCCCGCTAATACCCCTCCCCATCATCGAGGTGCCCTTCGAGCGCATTGGGATGGACCTGGTGGGCCCGCTGCTGAAGTCCGCCCGTGGTCATCAACACATCCTGGTCATCGTTGACTATGCCACCAGGTACCCCGAGGCGACTCCCCTCCGAGTGGCCAACGCAAAATCCATCGCGAAGGAGCTCTTTCAGTTCATCAGCAGAGTAGGAATCCCCTCGGAGATATTAACTGACCAGGGCACCCCCTTCATGTCTCGACTGATGAACGACCTCTGCCGGCTACTCAGGGTAAAACAGCTTCGCACATCTGTTTAGCATCCCCAGACAGATGGTCTGGTGGAGCGGTTTAACCAGACCCTTAAACAGATGTTGCGCCGGGTAGTCGCAGAGGATGGGCGTGACTGGGACATCATGCTCCCATACGTGCTCTTCGGTATAAGAGAGGTACCTCAAGCATCCACCGGCTTCACTCCATTTGAGTTATTGTTTGGGCGCCAGTCCCGCGGGCTGCTGGACGTAGCCAGAGAAACGTGGGAGCAGGAACCGGCTCCGCATCGCACCATCATAGAGCACGTGCGGGACATGCGAGAGCGCATAGACCACGTGATGCCTCTGGTCCGAGAACATCTAGCGGCCTCCCAGCGCGCCCAACAGAGAATATATGACCGGCCCGCACAACCCTGACAGTTCCAGCCGGGTGATGAAGTCCTCATACTCGTTCCCACCACCACGGCAAAGTTTCTGGCATCCTGGCAAGGGCCAGGCACCATCGTGGAGAAAGTCGGGCCGGTCAATTACAAGGTTCGTCAGCCGGGACGTCGACGTGAGGTGAAGGTCTACCATATCAACCTTCTGAAGAAATGGATAGCAACCCGAGAGGACCTGGTAGCCTTCACCCAAAGCTCCCCGCCGATAGTAGGTATGGGAGAGCAACTGTCGGCGGGTCAGAAGATCGAGCTGGAATCCCTGGTCAGTCAATTCCAGGATGTGTTCAGCGATCGACCCAGGCGGACAAACCTAGTCCAGCATACCATCCGGACTCCTCCTGGCCAAATAGTTCGGCAGCGGCCCTATCGGGTACCAGAGGCCCGCCGACAGGCTATCGAGGATGAGATATCCAGGATGAAGGAGTTGGGAATAATAGAACCATCTCGCAGTCCCTGGTGCAGCCCGATAGTCATGGTACCGAAGCAAGACGGCACTCTCCGCTTCTGCAACGACTTCCGCAAGCTAAACGACATCTCCAGCTTTGACGGATACCCAATGCCCAGAGTGGATGAGCTATTAGACCGTCTCGGTGGGGCCAGATTTATCTAGACACTGGACCTAACAAAGGGTTATTGGCAGGTTTGTCACCCAGCAAATTTTACCCCCCCCCCCTTCTTTCTTCTCTACCCTGCAGGAGGATTCCCCGTGCCTAGACGTCGCTTGGGGGGGGGGGATTGGGGGGCGGTTGGAGTGTGGCGGGCCGCCCAATGAACATTCAGCGTCATCCTGGGGAAAGGAGCACACAAGCCAGCTGGACACAATTACGCCGGTCGCCTGCACCTGGAGCTTGTTAGCCCGAACCACATAAAAACACCCCAACAGAGACAGATGGGGAGAAGCCTCTCCGCTAACCAGACCTCTAACGAGTTCTCTCTCTCTCTCATACAGAAAGCACGGAGTGATCGAATTGGGCGATCGGCGTTTCACAGCAGCACGGACCAACAGAACAAACAACTCACCCACAACCCACCTACGGACTCACCTAAAGCACGGACACACGGGGAACCAAGGGAAGCACGCTGACGACACTTGCACATTATCACCTTCACTGTAAATAAAAGCCCTTCGGGGGTGTGTTCACTACAACTTGTGTTTGCCTTTTCACTCCACCCTGCTACACCGTCAAAACCTAAGTCCACTGTTTCTCACCTTCACCGATTCCACGATGGCATGTCAGAGACAATGGGTGTTGGGCGCGGGACATCCCGGCACGTAAGCCGGAAAAGGTGGTCTCCCGTCAGGTATGGCCTGGCGGGCTTGGGCCTGGGTCTAAGCCAGTGCACCGGTGAGGGTCGTCAACTCGTTGCTTCTGCCCACCGGTCAGACCAGCCATCTTCCTACCGGACCTTGGTCGTTTCAGGTGCTCGCTAGAAACACCCACCATCCCCCAAACGGACTTAGTCGTTTCAGAGACCCCCCCAAAGCCAGACCCACCATCCCCCAAAACGGACTTAGTCGTTTCAGGGACCCCCAAAGCCAGACCCGCCATCCCCCAAGTGAGAGTTGTTGCAGATAGCAAAAAAGACCCACCACTCCCAATCCATTTTTACTTCCTCACAAAGGTAAAGTTGGTTTTATATTCGCATATTCAGACTTTTTCCTTAATAATATAATTTCATAAAAGTATTATTTGCAAACTCTAAATAGCGAAATCATATTAGCAGCCAATGACTATCAAAGTACAACATTGTTCACAGTCAAATAAACAGTGTTAATCTTATTTTCAAGTCACACTAGCAGGTTATTTCAGAGCGAATATTCAAAGTGCCGTGGTAAACAATATAGGGAGTGTGTCACAAGTTGTCACTGAATGAATGTGTGAATATAAAACCAACTTTAATAACTTACACTTTCACGTTTCATTCTTAGCATTCAGTGCAGTTTAATTAACCTTATGTAACTGTTTTGCCGAAATCATTGCTGCAATCAAAAACCAGTAATGTGTATGATTCAGCATAGCCTGAACTTACCTGATATAACATGAGAACTGCACAGTCCAGCATTTGTAATTGTAATTCGTCACTTCATTCAGCTCCCTTTTAGCCAAAGATGTCTGCAGTCGGCATTAAAGCAGTGTGGTGTATGGTAAAAGTTATGTTTTCTATTTTTGGACTTTTAAATTTGGCATCCTACCGCACAACACCACATGTTTGCTTTTGCAGCCGGTCTTTTTTCGCAACCGGGGACCCGTGTGACGTCATGTGTGACGTAGGTTGGTAATTTGCCTATACTGTATATAATTATGATAATGATGATTATAGAATAGTTATTTATCTTTCCTCTCTTTGCTCCAGGCACTCTGTAACAAACTCTGGTATGTTAGTTTGAAGCCAAGATATTCTCATTTTTCTAGTTTTTAAATTTTGTTCTAATTTCTAAAGTTAAAAGTTTCAAATATTTTTAATTTGTTTTTCTCTATCCATTTTTATATTTATTTTCTGTAGCTACATCTTCTATATGTAAGATTGTCAGTAATTTAACTTCTTATTGTACTCCATAATTTAGATTCGTGTTAATATTATTTTTGAGGTTACGGGTGGTTGTGTCAGCAATTCACTGCATATCACACTGTGTATGACTGTTTATGTGACAAATAAAACTAGAATTTGAGTTTATGAAAAATCCTGCTACCCTTACAAGTCCATCTCAGACGACAACAATATTTAATGCTGATGATGTTCATGGGTTAATGGTACTAATCTCCCCCCCCCCACACGCACGCACGCACAGACAGACAGATACACACACACACACACACACACACACACAGGCACACGCACACACAGGCACACGCACACACACACACACGCACACACACACACACACACACACACACACACACACACACACACACACACACACACACACACAGACAGACAGACAGACAGACAGACAGACAGACACACACACGCGGACACACACACACACACCCACACACACACACACACACACACACACACACACACACAGCTGTAAACATGTGTACATATTCATGTAGTCAGTGTTTTTATATTTCTTCTGTCTTTCTGCTTCAATATTGACATGAGGAATAATCAGTGTTTGTGTGAATCTGTTAAAGCAGAGCAGTGATTTACTAAACTGATCTGAGTCTTCAGTGCAGACTGATGTGTGTCTACTGTGAAGAATGAATGAATGAATGAATGAATGAATGAATGAATACTCACAGAGCTCTCCTGCAGTTTCTCACAGCTGGTATCAGTCTCTGTCTTCCCTCATCTGATGTGTTGAATTTATTAGAGTCTAACTCATCCAGCGGCTCCTCTGACATCTCAATCATGTAGGAGATTGTTGAACAGTGAGCGGGAGAGAGTCTCTTCTCTGAGTGTTTGTCTGATTTCACAAACTCCTGAATCTCTCTGGCCAGAGTCTGATCTTTCACCTCCAGCAGACAGAGGAACAGATTGATGGATCTTTCAGCTGAGAGACGGACATCACCTTCCTCATCTGTCATGATTGTGTATATAATGTACTGTGTGATTCTCCTGATGCTCTCTGAGCTCTCCTCTGTGTGTGTCAGCAGATCCTGGAAGAGTCTCTGATTGGACTCCAGTGAGACGCCCAGCAGGAACCGCAGGAACAGATCCAGATGACCATTACTGCTCCTGACAGCTTTATCTACTGCTTTTTTATGTACATCTTCTATTGACACAAAGTCCCTCAGTCCCTTCATTATTGTACTCACATAGCAGTAAAACACAAAGAAAGCAGCCAGAAACTCCTGGAAGCTGAGATGGATGAAGCTGTAGACTTTCCTCTGCTGAATCACAGATTCCTCCTTGAAGATCTCAGTGCAGATCCCAGAATACACTGAGGCGTCAGTGACGTCTATGCCGCTCTCAATCAGGTCCTCCTCATAGAACATCACATTGCCCTTCATCAGCTGTCTGAAAGCCACTTCAGCAAGTTTGAGGATCACTCCTCTGTTGGACTGCAGGAGTTTCTCTGGATCTCTCTCTTCATACTTCTGCTTCCTCATGTTGATCTGAATCAGCAGGAAGTGGATGTACATCTCAGTCAGAGTTTGAGGGATTTCTGCACTCACATCTTCTTCCAGGAGCTTCTGAAGCACAGTGGAGGAGATCCAGCAGAAGACGGGTATGTGGCACATGATCTGGAGGCTTCTTGCTCTTCTGATGTGGGAGATGATTCTGCTGGCTTGATGCTCGTCGCTGATTCTCTTCCTGAAATATTCCTCCTTCTGAGGCTCAGTGAATCCCTGAATTTCTGTCAGACGGTTGATGTATTTGGAGGGGATCTGATGGGCTGCTGCTGGTCTGGAGGTGATCCAGATGAGAGCAGAGGGAAGCAGATCTCCTTTCAGGAGGCTCCACATCAACACAGCCACTGATGAAGATTCAGTCACAGCACAAACTTTCTCCTCATCTGAAAACTCCAGTGTGATTCTGCTTTCATCCAGACCATCAAAGATGAACACAACTCTACACTGCTCATAAATCTTGGGCTCCAGATCTTCAAGTTCAGGATGAAAGTCCAGCAGAAGTCTGTGAAGACTGTACTGATGATCTCTGATCAAGTTCAGCTCTCGAAATGGAAGCACAAACATGAATCTACATCCTGATTGTCTTTTCCCTCGGCCCAGTCCAGAATGAACTTCTGCACAGAGACGGTTTTTCCGATTCCAGCGATGCCTTTAGTGAGAACAGTCTTGATCTGGGCTTTCTCCTTCTTGATCTTCTCCTCATGTCCTGCTCCAGCTGAGGCTTTAAAGATGTCATTGCAGTAGACTGGAGTGTGTTGTGAGGGTTCTGTTCTGGCTCTTTTTTCCATCTGTAAAACCTCATGTTCTTCATTCACTCCTTCACTCTCTCCTTCTATGATGTAGAGCTGTGTGTAGATCCTGTTCAGGAGGGTTCCAGTCTCTTGATGGTTGATTCCCTCAAATAATCTCTCATACTTGTTCTTCATGCTGGTTTTGTGCTGCTCTTTGACTCTCTGGAGTTCATCATGTTCTGGTTGGAGTGAATCCTGCTGCTGGTCTCCAGTCTGATCTTCTCTGTCCACACTGCAGGAACAACAACAACACAAAGAATGAAGGAGTATGAGTGTAAAGATCTAGTAAAGATATGTGTGTTTCTCTCGATGTGTGCTGCAGCTGGTTAATATTGTTAGTATTAGTAGTGTTGTATCTTCTTGCTCCTGGCTATATATTCTGTACAGAGCTGAGCAGATTGATCTCTAGATCTTACCAGTGAATGATATTATTACCATTATTACAGGACTGATTCTGATTGGTCAGACCTGGTCATTCTAATAGGAGTTATTCTGCAATATTCATCATCATTAGCGATTGTTTTTTTGATGTAAGATTGGTGTTTAGTGAGCTGATCAAACACTGTGTCCATCCTCCCTCACTGTAGTCAATCAGTAATGTCCATTCATCATCATCATCATCATTGGCCAGTAGTTGTGTGTTGAGCAGAATATAAACACTGCATCACTTTATCTTCATCGTCCACTTCAGACATGTTACTGTCCAGAATTGATTTGATAACACAAGTCTCCTTATTCTACTGCCTCATCTGTGTTTCTACAGCGCTTTAACAGTGATGATTGTGTGAAAGCAGCACTGAACTAACAGTCTAATAATACTCTACTGTTGATCAAATGAGCATGAGCTGACATTGAGTGGAAAAGTCACTTGTGTTGAGGAAAATGTCTTCAGTGGACTGAGAGAATAAAGTCTAATAATGTCTGATCTCTTCTAGAAAACACATGATCATAGAAATGCTGCAGTGTAATCATGTGTGTGTAGAGATGATCTACCTGACAGCAGGTCGTGTGTGTTCACTCTGAAATTTTAATGGTTGATTCATAGACGCGTCACTCTTCAGAGACACACAGCTGGGCTCTGCCTCTGCTCTCTTCTGATGATCTGAGCTGAAACAGAGGAGATTAGAGTTCAGCGCTGCACACACTGGAGTCAACACACCAGATATTACTCAACATTTAAACATCACTTTAACTCAAGCTTCTGCAAACAATAATAATGATAATGTTTGAAGATGCTGGAGATTTACAGCAGTCTGTGTTTTAGAAATATTATGATAAAGGAAGCCCTGACACATGTTCTGTGTAGGTTATGACACTTCTCTGTCTCCTGGGTGCCAAATACGAAACCGATCAGAGGAAGTGTAGATCCGATCCCATGTAAAGATGAAGAAGAGTCACACAACTTCTCTAGAGCTTATGCCTTCATTATCAGGCCTCACCACAGTGAAATGATCTGCCGCAGTCCATCTGCATGAACTCATACATATTTTAATTATCCTACATATATATATGTATTAGTGGTGGGCCATTATTGGTGTTAACGTGAGACCTTTATCGCGTGATAAAAAAAATAATCACTGTTAATCTATTCTCAGAGTTGGGTTGGGAGATGGGTCTATTCTACGCAAGCTATGATGACTTTACCTTGATATATTAGTGCGGATGTATACCTGACCGGTGAGCCGTCTGACAAAACAGTGCCCTTCTGACTCTAACTGCAGTTCAGCAGTTTCACTTTAACTCACGAACAATTCAGTCATGCCCTCGTGACAAACTGGGCTATTAGACGCAAATAAGGAGTAAGAACTGGTGAGAGTGTGATGGAGTTTAATAACGCCAAATGGAAAGAAAAAAAAAACTTCCGCATTTAACGATCTGTGTGTTTGTGTGTGTGTGTGTGTGTGTGGTCCTTTACTGACAGCTGTGTGTGTGGATCTTGTCTGAAAATATGTTGAAAAGTCCTACATGACGGTAATAGTTTGATCTTGGTGTTTCCTTCAATAACTCCACTAATATCTGCAGACTCCACGTCTTCATTCATTTCTGTTTAGTTCAGTTATGACTTTAGTCAGATTAAGGTCATCAGAAATGGCTGTTTGGAGCTTATGTAGGCTGACAGCTCAACATTGATGTTTAACTGAATAAACAGTGAGTAAACACAAGCACATCTTACTGAACATCATTTATTTTCATCCCCAATGATCATAGTAGAACAGTTTGTGCTGCATTGTGGAAACAGGAGATGAGCCCCTGGTCTAATGCTCCACCTGGCTGGAGAAACCCGTTCTCAAAGACTTACTTTAGTCATTATTTGGGCAGCACACATATTCTGAACGCCTTCAGCAGAATTCAAATCAGCCATTTTAATCTAGATTAATCTAGAATAAAAAATTAGTCTATGCCCACCTATAATATATATGTACAGTTGAAGTCAGAATTATTCGCCCCCCTTTGAAAACTTTTTTCTTTTTTAAATATTTCCCAAATGATGTTTAACAGATTCAGGAAATGTTCACAGTATGTCTGATAATATTTTTTCTTCTGGAGAAAGTCTGATTTGTTTTATTTCGGCTACAATAAAAGCAGTTTTTAATTTTTTAAACACCATTTTAAGGTCAATATTATTAGCCCCTTTAAGCTTTATATTTTACTGATCGTCTCCAGAACAAACCATCATTATACAATAACTTGCCTAATTCCCCTAACCTGCCTAGTTACCCTAATTAACCTAGTGAAGCCTTTAAATGTCACTTTAAGCTGTATAGAAGTGTCTTGAAGAATATCTAGTCTAATATTATTTACTGTCATCATGACAAAGAGAAAATAAATCAGTTATTAGAGATGAGTTATTAACACTATTATGATTAGAAATGTGCTGAAGAAATCTGATCTCTGATAAACAGAAATTGGGGTGGGGGGGGCTAATAACTCAGGGGGGCTAATAATTATGACCTCGACTGTATATAGCAGCAAATATTCTGAGGGTCGTCAGATAAATAATGCTGGTTGTGGCTTACAACTTATTTTTGGAAAACATTTTTATTATTTTAACTACCAATCTTTATAGGTTTATTTTGGACATTTTTCATTTTTAACATTTTTTTTTATTATTTTCACACTCTGTCAGTTTAAAAGTAGACAAAAGACCCATATTTCTGCATTTACATACACATAAAACACAATCCAATTGTTAGTCTGCATTCTTTAAGGACAACAGGAGCCAGGAACACTTCCCAAAGGACATTATAAAGTGAAGAAGAGTCACACAACTTTTCTATGGCTTATGCCTTCATTATCAGGCCTCACCACAGTGAAATGATCTGCCGCAGTCCATCTGCATGAACTCATACATATTTTAATTATCCTACATATATATATAAAGTGAACGGCATCTGCGCTTATGTTAGTCTGTTTCTCCTTATCCCAAGCTCTCCATAACCCTGGACCCGGTCCGTATCCTGAGCAGCTGCTGTGGTGGTCATGGAGGAGTGGAGAGCGTGAGACTGATTCCTGAAAGACCCCAGTGACAGACGAGTCTCTGCATTGATCCTGTGGGCTCGTCTGAACACCCAAAGGTGACCTACTCACACCTGCAGCTGCTTCAGCTTGTGTATATTGCACATTTGTCCACTGAACTTTAAATAGACCAAACATGAAAGATTATTGTTCATTTTATGTTTGCTGGAAGCTGCATTACGTGTATTGCAAGTCAATATGACTGATATAAATTAAGCCCAATGTCTCTATAACAGTGCAGCCTAAAGATATCAATCTAGATGTCAATGTTAAATCAATGAGATGTCTTCAAGTTTTCTGGATCAGTTTTCGGAAAACCGAAGGTTGGACGAAAAGGTTTTCACATTTAATTGGGGAAAATGACTTCAGTGGACTGAGAAAACACATGATCATAGAAATGCTGCAGTGTAATCATGTGTGTGTAGAGATGATCTACCTGACAACCGGTCGAGTGTGTTCACTCTTAAATTTAGCTGGTGGTGGTTCCATAGACTGGTCACTCTTCAGAGACACACAGCTGGGCTCTGCTTCTGCTCTCTTTTGAAGAACTGAGCTGAAACAGAAGAGATAGTTTTTAAGCTTTATCATGAAACACAAACAGTAAGTGCTTTCTCCACTCTGTAATGTGGGTTGGGATTGTGTGTTCACCTCAGTTCAAGTGGATTGTGAATCAGTACTTGACTCCTCTATTCTGCTAGTTCAAGCTCAGAATAAACAGGACACGAGTTCCTCATACTGATGTATTGATATTGTTCCTTTCATTCAGCTTGAGTTATTGGGTACTCTGGCAGCACCAGCCGCTCTCTTTCTATTCTAGGGTATTTATGAAGAAAGAAATAAGCATATAAACCAATTTCTGGATATTTTTTAACTTCCTTAAGCCACGCACCTACTATATAGATAACAGAGAACAATTTAGCTTACTGAACTAATGCAGTGTATGGGAACTTTAAAACCATTGGCTTAAAATCAGTTGGCTGGCCCTGGCCCGGTTGATAAGAGGTGTGCCAGAGCGCAGTTGGGTTTGGCGGTTGGGGCGCGGTACACTTGCAGTGTGAGTGCAGAGAGAGAGCCTGAAACTGAAACTGTAGACGAGACGTGACTTTTAAGGGGCTGTTTCATATGGATTTATTAATCATTCTTACATTTCAATGAAGGCAAACTGTCGTAGTTCATTAAAGACACAAACCCCTCACTGCACCTTCAGCAAACCTCCTCATACCTGCAGCACCAGGACTTTATCAACATTTATGAGCGTCAGCAGAGCTGGATCTGTTCAGCAGGAGATCTGACTGTGTGTCACTGCAGCCCAGAGGACGGAAATAATACAAAACAACAGAACTAAAGCGATGTTCACTGTGCTGAGCGAGAGCGCTTCTCTTCTGTTAAACTGAACAGCACATCATTGATAAAGGAAGTGTGCTCTGGGGCTGAGGGGAGGGAGGAAACCACGCTTCGGCACGGTTCAAGGCAACTGTACCTAGTGAGCACATCCTCAGTCTTTCAGTAAAGCAACTGCGTCACTCTGGAGCTCCGGCAGTTTAAGCCTGATGTGGATTCAACATTACCCTGATCAACATGCTGGAGATCAACAGTGATTATACCCCACACACTAACTCACAATCACTAACTACACGAAACCACATAGGGGATGTTGAAGCGTCAGCAGTGCGCGCCCACAGTTAAACACATTCGCTTCAATGAAGAGGAACATCTGAGACACTATTACATGAAGATAAACATAGCCTACACACACACACACTGAGCAATAACCCTGTCTTGTAGACAATAATCATATGATGATGATGATGTTGTGTAATGTGCCCCGTCAGGACTAATACCTGCTTCCAGGAGTGTGTGTGTCCTCCATGATGGATGTGAAGAGTCAGATCTCCAGCAGAAAGTCTAGCAGACACTGAGAAACAATCACAGATGTCCAGTCATTGATCAGCCTTCACAATTGATCAGGAATAGATCAGCAGCTGCAGCCACACTCCCCCTACACGTGTCCTCGAGCTCTTCCTGCTCCTTTGTAAATGGCGGCAGTAGCTCAGTTTCCTGCGGAACAACATGGGTTGCCAGATCCTGGAAAACAAAACACTCATCCATTGCAAACACAGTGGCGCTTCTCTTCTATGGGGTGTTCAGAGGAACCCGAGCGGTTTTACTGAACAAAATAGAGAAGATTTCAATTTCACAACAACAGTTTAAAGCGTAATATATCAGACACATTTATTCTGTTTACTGTGGTTACAGGTTTATTTTTTATTACAAACCCTGTCATTGTCTTTGTCCTCAGCCCAGTTTAACCTACAGTACATCTTTAATAGTTTTCTTATGCTAATTTGGAAAAAAATAGCAAGAAATAGTTTAAGCTGTTATCATTCATCAATTGATTAAAAACATAAAAGTGTGAATAAATTCTACAAATATATAATACAAATAAATCTACAATTGTCCCTGTGCTTCTGTCAGTCCTGTCACATTTGCATTGAATTTGAGAGAAGAGACATCGTTTGACGGACAAGAAGCTGACCAAGGATGCGTTCTATCAGTGAATTATTGAGTAAACTAGAAATAAATGTAATATGTGGTTAATGAGGGACATCTCAATATTTGGGAGAGTATTGTTATCAAAGGCAGAAGGAATATCTAGATCCGTATATACATCATTATCGTTAGATGTGCCTCCCAATGTTATTAAAGATCTGGATAAGATTCTCTATAACTTTATTTGGAGAAATAAACCACATTATTTAAAAAAAGAGGTTATTTGTAATCCTAAAGAGCAAGGCGGACTGGAGGTTTTAGATTATAATACTCTAAATGACACTTTTAAAATTAAATGGTTGATTGAATTTATGAAGAACAGAGACAATTATTTCAATGTATTTCCTAATCATATATTTAATACTCTGGACGGCATAGACTTTATGTTAAAATGTAATTTTTCTGTTGACAAAATTCCAGTTAAATTGGCCAGTTTTCATAGACAAGCCCTTCTATCATGGAAATTGGTATATAAACACAATTTTTCACCCCACAATTATTTTAAATGGAATAACAAGGATGTTTTATTTGAAAGCAAATCTTTATTTTATCAGAATTGGTTCAATAATGGTATTCTGTTAGTGATGCAGTTAATTAACCCTCATGGATATTTGTTATCTTATACTGAATTTCTTAAAAATGTAAGTTACCAGTTAAACCGAGAGAATTCCCTATTGTTTTGGTAGCAATTCCAAAGGGTGTGTGGTCTTGCTTTTAAAAAACAGTATTTCAGAAGGGATCAGCATAGGTAATCCTTGTGAAAACATTTTCATTGAAATAAGTTCTGCTTAAATAACAAAATTAAAGAGGTGTCATACAAAATACTCCATAGAATTGACCCTGCTAAACATGTTTTGGAAAGATTTAAACTTAATATTTGTAATATTGTAAATTTATTTTTATATATATATATACTGTAAATTTCTTTCTTTTTCAGAAACTATGTGAAATGTAATACCTCTTGTTCTTGTGGCATTGAGTTAATAATAAAGAAAAAGAAAAAAAAAAAGAGGATGTGTTCTATCATTGAATTGTATGATTGTTTTCAGTCAGGCTCTGTCACATATTTTATAAGTGACAATGAACGTTTCTGGTAGGATGTCCCATTTACAGTCCAACACTGCCATCTGTTGGTGCATTTGTGTTACTTTGATCAACTTTGTGTAGTGATTAGTGAGGTGTCCTGGGGTACGTTTCCCAAAACCATCGTTAGCCAACTAAGGTCGCAAGTTCTGTCGTTACAAACATAGTTCATTGATTTGCTGTTTCCCGAATCCATCGCTCCAACGAACATTCGCAAACTGCATCGCAAACTTGAGCACTTGAAACGACACCTCTGGAGCTGTAGTTAGAAGCATAGTTCCTGGCTGTGTTCTATTCCCACTTATCCCCCCTATGCCCTATTAATCTAGAACATTCTAACATTCAAAGTTGGAATTATTAAAAATAAAAAAGCATTAAGTTAATCTCTCTTAGGTGTAATTTGCTTTCAAAGTATTTTTACAGTTCAGTTTTAGCGATCTTCATGTTTACAATTGTGCTCCCTTCGCAGTGCACTTTGAAAACATTGATGTAATTTTGAACACAGCCTCATGGCGAAAGCTATAGGTATATTTAAAAGCGGAAATTATGTTGCGTCTCCAAAGCTTGCGAAAATAAAAAAACACAGCATACATTAATTATTTTATTTTATAGTGGGTTATTTATTAAGTTTCTCTGCTGTATATGACATGGGTCTGTTGGTTAGAACTTTCTGCTGTGCTTTGCATGTGTCAAATTGTAATTTTTTTTAAATAAATAAACAATATCCTAAATAATAATAATCATCATCATCATTAATATTATTATTAAAGTAAATAGATTTATAATAAATCGCCTCATTATTTATTTATGTATTTATTTATATGATTTATATATGATATTAGAATAGTGTTAGCTTTTGTAAGTGATTTTATGTTTTAGAATAGAATATGTAATGTTCAACTTCTCAATAATATTAGTAAAGCAAACACAGGCCCTATATGTGCCGTTTACATATATTTCAATGAATATAGAAAGCGAGTGCATGTTTTTACCAAAACTAATATTGGATTTTATTTTAAATGCGTGTTTGTGTAAAACAATTTAATTTGCACAAAGAAATGATGGGGTTGTTCTCTAAAGAAGTTACTCCACTCCGTTTAAGCATCACTATGGGCATTTTGCGTTATAACTAACGTGGTTCAAGCGATGGATCTGCGACAGAGAAACTACGGGTTTTGGGAAACACTCGTCACTACATCGTTCTTTTGCCAAACGATGCATCGCACTATGATAGTTCAGCCGCGAGTTACGTTGTTGTTTGGGAAACGCACCCCTGAGGTGTTTGTCATTGTGTGCGTCTTCTCCTTTGAATTTCTGGGAAAGCTTAAGTGTTTTAATTTCCTGTTTTGCACTTGCCTATTCTTTGCTTTTATTCTTCATTAAGCTACAAACCTGGTGATGAAGGTGATGAAGAACAGAGGGTAATGAAGAGCAGTGATGATGATGAAGATGAACAGAGGGTAATGAAGAGCAGTGATGATGATGAAGATGAACAGAGGGTAATGAAGAGCAGTGATGATGATGAAGATGAACAGAGGGTAATGAAGAGCAGTGATGATGATGAAGATGAACAGAGGGTAATGAAGAGCAGTGATGATGATGAAGATGAACAGAGGGTAATGAAGAGCAGTGATGATGATGAAGATGAACAGAGGGTAATGAAGAGCAGTGATGATGATGAAGATGAACAGAGGGTAATGAAGAGCAGTGATGATGATGAAGATGAACAGAGGGTAATGAAGAGCAGTGATGATGATGAAGATGAACAGAGGGTAATGAAGAGCAGTGATGATGATGAAGATGAACAGAGGGTAATGAAGAGCAGTGATGATGATGAAGATGAACAGAGGGTAATGAAGAGCAGTGATGATGATGAAGATGAACAGAGGGTAATGAAGAACAGTGATGATGATGAAGATGAACAGAGGGTAATGAAGAGCAGTGATGATGATGAAGATGAACAGAGGGTAATGAAGAGCAGTGATGATGATGATGAACAGAGGGTAATGAAGAGCAGTGATGATGATGAAGATGAACAGAGGGTAATGAAGAGCAGTGATGATGATGAAGATGAACAGAGGGTAATGAAGAGCAGTGATGATGATGAAGATGAACAGAGGGTAATGAAGAACAGTGATGATGATGAAGATGAACAGAGGGTAATGAAGAGCAGTGATGATGATGATGAAGATGATGAAGATGAACAGAGGGTAATGAAGAGCAGTGATGATGATGAAGATGAACAGAGGGTAATGAAGAGCAGTGATGATGAAGATGAACAGAGGGTAATGAAGAGCAGTGATGATGATGAAGATGAACAGAGGGTAATGAAGAGCAGTGATGATGATGAAGATGAACAGAGGGTAATGAAGAGCAGTGATGATGATGAAGATGAACAGAGGGTAATGAAGAGCAGTGATGATGATGAAGATGAACAGAGGGTAATGAAGAACAGTGATGATGATGAAGATGAACAGAGGGTAATGAAGAACAGTGATGATGATGAAGATGAACAGAGGGTAATGAAGAGCAGTGATGATGATGAAGATGAACAGAGGGTAATGAAGAACAGTGATGATGATGAAGATGAACAGAGGGTAATGAAGAGCAGTGATGATGATGAAGATGAACAGAGGGTAATGAAGAACAGTGATGATGATGAAGATGAACAGAGGGTAATGAAGAGCAGTGATGATGATGAAGATGAACAGAGGGTAATGAAGAGCAGTGATGATGATGATGAACAGAGGGTAATGAAGAGCAGTGATGATGATGAAGATGAACAGAGGGTAATGAAGAGCAGTGATGATGATGAAGATGAACAGAGGGTAATGAAGAGCAGTGATGATGATGATGAACAGAGGGTAATGAAGAACAGTGATGATGATGAAGATGAACAGAGGGTAATGAAGAACAGTGATGATGATGAAGATGAACAGAGGGTAATGAAGAACAGTGATGATGATGAAGATGAACAGAGGGTAATGAAGAGCAGTGATGATGATGAAGATGAACAGAAGGTAATGAAGAGCAGTAATGTAAATGTTATCATATCTAATGATATATAATACGTCTCTCGCAGTACTCCTTTTATTACTTTATAATGTCTTTAGTATTCTGTAATGCCTTTATAATGTTTACATGACTTTATAAACGAACCAAAAGTGTTCATCAGCACTCATCAGTGTGGGAAACCGTTGGACAGCTCCATTGTGCAGTGAAGGGGGACTGAAACTCAACGACGCTGATAATCAACATCACATCACATTCATTACATGCATTCTAAGCAGGACAATTAATCTGTAAAGTCCTCTCCATATCAGCATGTACAGTGTTTATTTAACTAGCTCACACTTGCTCTTAAGGTGAATAATTAATCTGTGCAGGTTAATCCACTGCAGAATGTGTTTGTTGTGGTCATTTTCAATGAAAGTCTGATCATTTGTGTTTGAAGTGGTGGAGCTTCTGTTGAGTGTTTCCACATCTACTGTATATTAATACACACTCTTACAGTTACAGGTCAGTGAAATTTAAGGGGGGATATAGGAAGCCTTAGCCACAGTACATGACGTATGACAATGACTCTTGTTTTACTTGTGTTATTTATCATGTACACACATTACAGCACAATACAGACGTGCAGGGATAGTTTCTGACTCTGAGTTAATAAATCACAGAGATTTGAGTATCAGATCGAGTACCTTTCTGTGATTGTCCTCCAGAAACACACTTGATCATCTGTTTTAACACCACATCTAGAGGTGGACATTAACATAAAGTCTCAGAAACACACAGAGATGATCAGCAGAGCATTGTAGGAGGATATAAAGCAGAGAAAGAGCAAACTCTCACCTCTCTCAATAATGACTGTGAAACTCTGATCTGTTCCTCTGAACTCTTGAGCTGAACTCTGAACACTCTTCTCAAATACTGCTTTATGAGAAGAATACATGAGAAAAACACAAGTGTTTCATCACACACAAACCACACACACACACACACAGAGAGAGAGAGAGAGAGAGAGAGAGAGAGAGAAGAGACTCCAGATTTCAGGCCCCTTTATAATTGGATCCATTTCAGTTACTCACTGTTTGGATGTCACAGTACACTGGTATTTACAATAATTGTGATAGTCAAAGCACGAAATACTGATATTGTGTTAATTTACGGCGTGACAATATACCAGAGTACCACAGTGTACAGAGTATTACAATGTGACCAGCTCAGCTAACGTTTACGCTCGTAATACTTATATTATTTGCTCATAAATAACCTCATGTGGAACTCTGAGTCTGCGTCTCATTTCAGAGTCTGCTACTGTCCACCAGAGGTCACATTTCAGTCACAGACACACACTCTGAGAGTCTTCCTGACTGAATGAATGAAATACGCTGTTTTCCACCATCTGGCAACCCGGAGTGCTGAAATATAATAGGCTGAACTGGCAGTGGGTGGGTTAAAGAGACCAAAACACAGACAGCTGTTCTGGCACATAACACACATGTTCACAGCAGACTATCTGACTTCAGCATTGAGTTTCAGATAAACAAGAATGTTCACTGAGCATGTTTCTGAATATCTGACCACATATGATGGTGTTTTTATGATGCAGAAGAGTCAGAAACTCACATACAGCAGCTTTAAGTGTTGAAGAGTCGACTGATCTGACCCAACACACATGAATTACTCTTATAAACATGGGGCAGGAAGCACAGAGACTCACTTTCACTACAGAGCTGATCTGCTGATCAGATGATCAAACAAACAAAACAAAAATCACACCAATATTCCTGAAGATGGATGAACATGTAAACCTAATGTCCAAGCACAAAATCAATAATGCACAGATGAAGCAGAATTATTCAGATCACCACAGTGATGATGGATTTATTTGTAACGCACAATATTCAGTTTCTTTAACAGAATAAATGTAAAAACAGATATTCTTTTGGAAGTGCTTAGGTGCGTTCCACTTGACCCATGGCTGCAGCCGGTGATCAACGAGATTAGCCGAGTGCAGGCGGGGGCGGAGTTGAAAACGGAGCCGTCAAGCCGGACACTTCGAGGCTCAAGTTACTGCAGTCATGATGACCGATCACATGGCATCATCATTTATTCATTTATTGCAATAACAACAAAAGAAATACAGTACAAATAAAACAGAATACAGTCTCTACAAGCTAGAGTTCATTTTAAACAATAAGGGCATTATGAATTAAATATATAACAAACGCATGAGAGAAATACGAGAGGGGGATATAAAGATGAAAATGAACAGACCTATTAAATACAAAGCAATCCGCACAAATGTTAGGAGTTTACCATCACTCTTTAGGATAATACTTCTTGTTTGAATGTGCTAAAAGGGTTTACATTTATTTACATTATAGATATAAAACTTTCCAATATTTATTAGTGTAAAACCCAAAACACGGTGTTTTGATTAAGTCTTAAACAATGATGAAGATTATTCTGGATAATGAAGCATTTTCAATAAAGCACTTTAATCAAACATACTGAACTAAAGGACATTCCTGAAATAAGTGAGCTGCACTTTAAGTAGACGTTTCCCAGAAAGAGCAGCTACATCAATGCCACTTTATTAAACTTGTGTATAAACGGCGAGACAGGAAAAATGGATATATTTTATAATCATATAAATCATTTTATAGTTATTTAATAAAATAGTTCTTTAATTAGTTAAGAAATCTTTAGGATGGCAGGATGATGACAATTAGTGTATTATAAGTCTGTAAGACTTCTTTGAGTTAATATTTAGGTTATTCACTCAGATATATCAGGTAAATCATTTATAAAGCTGAATACAGTAAATAATAATAATAATAATAATAATAATGCATTTTATTTAAAGGCGCCTTTCTTGACACTCAAGATCGCCGTACACAAATAGAATAAAACCACCAAGAGGCGACACTCTACTGCCATTTGGGAAACAGCCACTAGATGGCGCGGCGGCCATTTTGGACTGAAAACAGCATATCATAAGTCTATAAAATAAACTATTAAAGTGCTGATGATTGTGATAGTAAGTGTTGTATTGTCGTCTTTTAGGTTGTATCTCAGCTTTAATCTGCTTTTTAAATAAATAACTAATAAGCAGAGCAGCTGCTTGCCATCGCGACAACAATGAGATCCAATGGACGGCTGATCACTTTCACTCCAAAATGGCGGATTCCCGGGGCTGTTGCTGAGCACTGCTGTGGCAAGAAACGCTCTATTGAGCGTCGCCTCTTGGTCATTCTGAGCTCTTTGTCGTACAGGACAGCTAGAACAATCAGTTTAAATAAAAACACAATAAAAGTCAATAGAATACAATACAAATGTTAAAAACGCAGTCGAGTTAAAGAGAATAAGCTGTTCTAAACAGATGAGTTTTGAGTTTTAAATTGTGAAAGAGAGTCTAAATTACGGAGATCAGGAGGAAGTGAACTCCACAGCTGAGGAGCAGAGTGGCTGAAGGATCTGCTCCCCATGGTGACAAGGCGGACAGAGGGAACAGTGAGGTGACTGGAAGAAGAAGTTCTGAGTGTTGGAGAAGGTGTGGCGATATGAACAACACTAGTAAGGTATGGAGGAGCAAGATTGTGGATGGCTTTAAAAGTGAGAGGAAGTATTTTATAATTAATTCTGAAAGAGATGGGAAGCCAGTGAAGCTGTTGTAGAATGGGTGTGATGTGACAGATAGAGGGGGTTTTTGTGATAATATGGGCTGCAGCGTTTTGTACCAGTTGAAGAGTTTTATTAGGGAGGCCAAACAGAAGGGAAGTACAGTAATCTCAACGGGATGTGCAGGCGAGGATGGCAGCTGAATGAGGTGTGAGGGAAGGACGCAAGCGATTTATATTCCGAAGGTGGAAATATGCGGACCGGGTGACATTATTAACATGTGCAGTAAATGATAGGGTGCTGTCGAAGATGACCCCCAGACTCTTAACCTGAGGTGAGGGGGTGATGACAGAATCATCTGTGGGAATAGAAAAGCTATGTGATTTGTTTAAAGTGGATCGTGTACCTATAAGCAGAAGTTCAGTTTTATTGTCATTTAATTTCAGGAAGTTTGAGGTGAACCAGGATTTGATGTCTGCAAAGCAGTTGGTAAAGGATGAAGGTGGGAGTTTGAGGTTGGGTTTGGTTGATGGGTAGAGCTGGGTGTCATCTGCGTAGCAATGAAAATTAATTCAGTGTTTGCAGAAAATATAAACAAGTGGAAGAAGATAAATGATAAATAGCAAGGGACCCAAAACTGAACCCTGGGGCACATCGGTAGTGACGGGGACTGATGACGAGGTGTTACCAATGCCAAAAGAAGCAAGCCTTTCCAGAAGAATATTATGTGAGATTGTGTCGAAAGCTGCACTTAGATCAAGCAGAAGAAGAATGGATAGTGAACCAGAGTCAGCTGCTAGGAGGAGGTCATTAGTGATTTTGAGGAGAGCTGTTTCAGTGCTATGGAGTGGACAAAAACCAGACTGGAATTGTTCGTATAAGTTATTACAGGAAAGATGGGTGTGAAGTTGAGCAGCGACAGTTTTTTCAATAATTTTGAAGGTGATTGGAAGATTGGAAATAGGACGAAAGTTATTGAGATTATTGGGATCTAAACCAGGTTTCTTTAAAATTGGAGTAACAGCAGCAACTTTGAGAGAGGAAGGAACAATCCCAGTGGTGAGAGAGGACTGAATTATGTCAGTGATGAGAGGAGACAGGGAAGGGAGTATGGCCTTTACAAGAGAAGTAGGTAGGTGATCTAACCTGCAGGTAGAGGGTTTGAGTTTAAGAGCGTAGAACAAATTCTGAGAATGAATGAGACGGGGTGAATACGACATGGACAGATGGATTCAAAACAGACTAGATTGTTTTGTATAAATATTTTGTATAAAAAGGTTGAATAAACCTGTGCAAACAATCTAGTCTTTAAGCAGATTATTTAACAAAAGATGATGCTGCAGTAAAATATCTGTAGTCTTTTAATAAGCATGATGTGTACAAGATAGAGAGGGTATGAACAGTGAATTGTTTGTTTTGGAATTTGTGAGACGGAATTTGTCCAATAATAAACCTGAAACACTGTCGGCGCCAATAGCCTAGTGGTTGGTGCATCGACACATAGCACCCAGGTGCTCACAGCGACCCAAGCTCCATTCCCAGCTCGAGGTCCTTTGCCGATCCTTCCCCTGTCTCTGCTCCCCACACTTTCCTGTCTGTCAATCTCCACTGTCCTATTAATAAAAGGTGAAAACCCTTAAAAAAAAAAAAAACCTGAAACACACGTGGAACTCAGCCAATTGTGTAACGCCGGTGTCGTCATCGCAGTTCCAGCTGAATCAGGCTGAATCAGTCGTCTGATCTTGGAGCGCTGTCGCGGTACTCTGATGCCACATGTGACAGTCACATGGCGTCGGCGCAGCATCAATCCGGACAACATTTCTAACCGGCATGCACCACTTTAAGACAGATTTCCATCAGTCTGCGCAGCGCTGCATGAAGTCAAACACACCTCTTGTGTCATGCGTGTAATTTGCAGATCAAAGGATTGAGCGAGGCATGAAAACGTTTTAAACTAAGTTTAAATTACTGTAAAATAAATCAAGGACAGAAAGAGATGTCTCTGGAGATGTTCTGCATCGATTTCGGGCATGTAGATGGATTTAATTATCGGTCAAGTCACACCCACTCTCTCCTGACTGACCAATGGTGTGAGAGGAAAATTGGAGTGGGAGACTTCCTTTGTTCCCCTTGCTAATAAGGAGAGCGGGGTGGATTCACACACTCACATGCTGCATCCCTATGACCTAATGCCGTCTAAGGGTTTACCCTCCAGAGTGAAGCAAGAGATGAAGTGGTAAAAAAGCTTCTCTTGAGATCACTTCATTTACAAATACGTACATCAGAATTCATGTACTGTTATTGTAAAGTGTTTCACCACCAAAGAGGGTAAATCTCTCCTCAGTCTTCAGCACAGTTTGACTGATGATCCAGAATGAACCCAGAACCCAGCACAGAGCGGCTCAGTGAATGTGGTCTGGACTGAGTGGATGAGGCTCATTGTGTCTCTATAGATGTTGTAGAAGATCAGAGTTCCTGCACTGTGATCCACAAACACTCCTATTCTCCTGCTGAGCGGCTTTACTGGGAAATAAGTCTGTATGTTATTGTGTATGAATGAGAATCTGGAGGAAGAGCAGATCAAACTCCAGGAATGATCATCATGTCCAAACAAACACTCATCATTGTATCCCTTCCTCCTGATGCTCTTATATGACACTGCTATACACACACCATAATCTCCACTCCAGTCAATCTCCCAGTAGCAGCGTCCACACACACTCTCTCTGCACAACACCTGAGGATGATCAAATCTGTCTGGATGATCAGGATACGGCTGTTCCTCTCCCACACGTGTCACCTTTCTGTTCTTCTCAGACAGAATGAGTTTAGTGTGTGCTGTGTTTGGATTCAGTGTGAGGAAACAGACCCCTGAACACAAGAACACACACATTTATAACACCACAACACTCACTACAGCTGTGTGTGTTTGCATGTTAGTCAGTGTGTTGATGTGTGCTTGCTTGTTTGTATGTAAGTTAGTGAACGTGTGCATCTGTGTAATTTGTATAGTGTGTGTACAGACATACATCTGCGCAGTCCTGCTGTAATCCTCTGCTCTCCTCCATGATCTAGACTGTAAACAAACACAGATTTACATTCAGTCAGTAAACAAACACCACTCACACTCTATTTCAGCAGACAGAGTTACATACTTCAGAAATGACTAATGTATTTTTTACACTATCCGTCTATTGAATGATTGATTCTGATTGGCTGGTGATTAATACAGTATATTTGTCAGGCAGCCTCTACAGACGCCTCTCCCACTTGGATCCCAATTCATATGCTCAGTCTCCTGCCTAGTGATCACCTGCACGTGTGCAGTACTTCATCAATCCCCTTTATAAGTACTTCCCTGACATTCATTCACCGTCCTGTCTACAGTTCACATTCACAAACTTGCTGACTCATCCTTGCTACAAACCTGCATTCCAACATAATCTCCTCAATCCCACATCTCCTAGTCCCAATGTCTTCTGGCCTCCTAGTCTTCTGGTTCCATTATTGGCTGTGTCCTAAAGACTCTGATCAGTGACATTCAGATTAGCAACAAGCTAATAACTAACCTGCTCTTTACTGCTGTCCTACAAACTCTGCTCAATAAAAGTGCCCGGTTCTGAACTGCTCCTGTCCTATCCGTGTGCATGACAAGACCGGACCAACACCAACAAACACCTGCTCCTACACCCCGAGACTCCTTCACTGAACTAGTCACCACACTGAAGGCTAACACAGTCAGAATTCAAACTCGGGTCTCTGGAGTTACAGTCTTAATTTTGAACCACAATTGAGCCACATGAGGTTTTTGAACCCAAGAAGTGAGCAGTCAAGAATTTATTATAAACAAATTACTCCAAATCCTTGTCAAAAGGCAGATTAAAAAAACTGAAAATAATTTATATAAATTACAAAATGTACAAAAATGACAACAGGTTACAAAGTCCAGGCACAAAAACAACCACTGGATACTCATCAAAAAGCCAGAAAAGAACATTTCTTAGGATTAGAGCAGATTTATGGCAACAACAGAAGACACACAGGAATTGGTCCGCTTAAATACACAAGACGAAACAAGAAACATGTGAAGAACAGCATTAATTATTGGAGTCAACTATGCTGGACTGAGCTCAAAGACGGCAGCTAGTGGCAAAAAAATAATCACTACATGGCAGAAACTCTGACAGAAGGCATTAAGGCCCAATCCCAATTCTATTTATGTACCCCTTCCCCTTGGCCCTTACAACCGAGTGTGAAGGGGAAGGGAATCAAAATTTACCCCTATGAATTGGGACAGCACCTGCACACGTCATCATATGTCATCGCGATCTCCTGCTTCATATGAGATCAGACGATGGCGACTGCTGTAGTTATTCCAGTTGTGTTATTGTTTGGTGTTTATCTTCAGGACATCACTGAAGGCAGATATCATGTTATCATGACCATATAATGTGGCAATAAGATCGTAACTGTACTGTGTATTTACACAGTGGTCATATTTATCTATGTAAACACACAATAACAACATTAACATTATAGCAGACTCTGTAAAACACTCATTCCCAGACACTAGACTGCTCTGACAGGGTATTCGAGTGTCATCGAGTGTCAGAATGTTGTGCGACTGCTGTACAGGAGTTATTATTATGGATTATAGATTGCAAATTTTGCTGTTTTTATTTTAGTGTTTTTTTATTACAGCATGATGGTAAAACATGAACACGGTTATGAATATATTAAAACATGTGCTTGTTTGTTGTAAAAATTCATAATAATGTCAAACAATACTAATTTGTGGATCTCCTGACCTCAGGGTGCAGCTATCCTGCCGTTGTGGCTGGTGTATTCTGGGAAACTTTCTTACTCCTTGGTTTCGAGTGTGGTCCTGAAAAATCTCCTTTCGAAGGGGTGCATACCCCTTCCCCTTATTCCTATGCCTTCAAGCTAAAGAGAATTGGGACACCCCTACCCCTTTATGGGAATACGCAAAATGAGGGGTAGGGGGAAGGGCTAAGGGAGAGAATTAAGATTGGGCCGAAATCACCATTGAAGGTTTGAGTACCCGTCTTCACTCTGTGATGGCAATGTATGATGACACCATCAGATTAGAAATCTTCATGAAAAGAGCTACCTGCATGTACTAATGACTAAAACAAAATATATAAAGTCAGTTCTACATAGGATTCTCCTTGATATAAGACTAGTGAAACGTTCAGATGAGCTAAACACAACAACAAATGCAAACACAACTAAACCAGATGTAATTGCATAAGAGCAGGGGTGTCCAAACTCGGTCCTGGAGGGCCGGTGTCCAGGAGAGTTTAGCTCCAACCCCAATCAAACACACCTGAACCAGCTAATCAAGCTGAACCAGCTAACCAGCTAATCAAGCTCTAACTAGCTATACTAGAAACTTCCTGGCAGGTGTGTTGAGGCAAGTTGGAGCTAAACTCAGCAGGACACCGGCCCTCTAGGACCGAGTTTGGACACCCCTGCATAAGAGTATTATTCAATTTGTCCTCTTACAAAAAATAATTCCATCTTTTTACAACAACATAAGAAAATTCAAAACATATAATTGCATATCTAGATAATCATTCATTAATTCTTTCTCTTCCACTTATACAGAGCTCAATTGCAGGGCCAGCAGTCTCAGGAGGAACCCCAAACTTCCCTCTTCCCAGACATTTTCTCTATCTTATCTGGGGAATCCCGAGGCGTTCCCAGGCAAGTCAAGAGAAATACAGTAGTCCCTCCAGCAAGTTCTAGGTCTTCCCCAAGGCTTCCTCCTGGTGAGACATGCCTGGAACACCTCCCTAGGTAGACATCCAGGAGGCATGGAATCAGATGCCTGAGCACCTCAGCTAACTTCTCTGGATGTGGAGGAGCAGCGGCTCTACTCCGAGCTCCTCCCGGGAGACAGAGCTCCTCATCCTGTCTATAAGGGTGCGCCCTGCCACCCTGCGGAGAAACTCATTTCGGCCACTTGTATTTGAGATCTTGCCCTTTCGGTCATGACCCAAAGCTCATGACCATAGGGAAGAGTAGGAATGTAGATTGAGCAGGAAATCGAGAGCTTTGCCTTTTGCCTCCTCAACAGACCGATACATCAACAGATTTGTACACAGCCATAGGCAGAAATGGAATGGTACTAATAATTGGGATAATTTCTTTCAGTGTTTCGGTTTCTGGCCTTGCTTTTGCCCCAAAACTTGGGAAAATACACACACACACACACACACACACACACACACACACAATGTATATGCTCCTCCACATACTTGAGTTTCTTCAGTGTGTAGTTTGGATCCTCCAGTTGTTCAGAGAGCAGCTTGACTCCTGAATCTCCTGGATGATTGTAGCTCAGATCCAGCTCTCTCAGGTGTGAGGGGTTTGAACTCAGAGCTGAAGACAGAAAACCACAGCCTTCCTCTGTCACCATACAGCCAGACAATCTAAAAACAGACACACAAAAAGTCCACATCACATTAGTAGAGTTTAAACATGGTGTGGTGATGGCCACTGAGGAGTGATGTCTGAACTGCAGAGATATACAAGAGAAAAACAAACAGATTTCACTAAAAGACAATTAAATAAGCAACAATTAAAACATTACAGCAGGAATGAAGAGATATAATAGCAGCAATATATGTCTTATATACACACAAACAAGCCAGGCACAGGTGAAGGCATTAAACTAATAACTAATCAGTAAATCAGGAGAACTCTCGGTCTCTCTCGGATGGACCATCTGTGGTGTGACAAGAATAATGGTATATTACTGCTACTGACCTCTAATGTCAGAAATGTAGTGGAAGTAAGAATATAAAAAAAGACAACATTTAAAAAGAAAACTTCTAACTTTGTCACCATCGTAGAACAGGAAGCAGATACCCACAGTCTTCCTGAAATCTCCACTTACAAGTCAAGAAACTGTCAATTGACATAGGGAGCTGCCGATGAGAATCCTTTGCTGTCAGAGTTACTTCTGATCCTCAAATCTGATTGGCTGAATGATCTTTCAAGACATGGAAAATTTATACCAATATCAGCTCTAATGATGAATGCTAATACAGAAACACCTTGTGGAAGTTTCACTTGAATTTTGGATCAACTGTGTCATGTTCAAAAGGAGACCCGAATGCAAGGGAATAAATCAACAAAGTTTATTTATAGCAAAAGTAGAACAGAAGCCGTCAGAAAGCTCAGTTCTTCTTCAGAGTGATGCAAAAACAAAAGTCTCTTTTGGCAAAATAGAAAAGAAGCAGTCAAAAGTGGTCCCGGCTCACTGACGAGCGTTGGCCTTTTACCGGACAAGTGGGGATACGGTGACCAGCTCCTCCACAATACAGACATAATCCCAAATGAATTCGGCGCTGTCTTTCAGTGGGAGACAAATAGATCCCCCCACCTCTGTCGGTACCGAAGCGGGAAAATGATCATCACAGGAGACAGGAGTGTCAGCAGCAGTAGAGCCTCCTTGGGTACCAGCAGAGGAGCGTGTGCGACGGCACATCGCCAATCGCTTACTCATCTTTATGGCGAGTTTAACGAGCCAATCCAAATCAGCGGGCTCCTTATGAGCGTAGAGTTCTTCCTTGAGTCTTGCACTCAACCCATCCAGAAAACGAGCAGACATGGCGGCCTTGTTCCACCCTGATGGATTCAGATTTCTGCCTTCCAATTCATCCCAGCATGGATCAACATTTATCCTTTTTCTCATTACTTTATTAAAATGATTATTGAATAACGAATAAAGTTAACACATTGCTGAATATGAGAATGTTCAGTGCATTTGCCTGTCTCTTTGTAACTCTATTTTTAGGAGCCACCAAATTAGGTCCGAGGTCATGGAGACCTTGCATGTGTATATTCATCTGATGGGTCAGTTCTACAGGTCTGAGACCAGCACTTAATTTTCTATGGGCGACCTGACCCAAGCCTCCTGTCGCCATCCCTTTCATCTAATATCCCGCCATCCCTAACATCTCCGACCTCTGTGGTTCCCCCCAATTGCCACCAGAGGTCACCATCACTACTAATTTAGTTTCACTACATCCCCCAGCATTCCTCTCGTCTGATTACCCTGGCACCTGTAAACTATTCCAATGGCTATTTATACTCCTTCTCTGCTGCTACTCATTGCAAAGTCTTGTTTTTGCCCCGCATACAATTCTGAGCGTTTCCCTGTTTTTCTGACCTGATTCTGTGTTTTGACCCTGAACTGTTTTCCCCGTTTTTGTGATTGTTGATGCCGCCTGCATTCTGTGACTCTCTGCTCAGTTTAATGGAACACTCTCTCTGCTGTATGCCGCCTGTCTCGACCGATCGCCTGTTCACGGACTCTGAGTTAAGTTTCTCCTTCGTAATCCTCATTTGTTGTTATCTGACCCTGCCTGTACGATCATTCTATTGTGATTTAATAAATCTGCAAACGGATCCTCAATCTGCTGATGCATCTTTACAGAAGACTTCGCCTAACACTGATCCAGCAGCTGTTTATCAACTTTCGTTGGAGGTGTCTTGACAAGCTAACATATTAGCAACGCATCAACAACATCTAGCCCCGACTCACCTCGCTTACGAAAGAGTTGGTAAAAGTCATTCAAAACATGCAGTTACCCAATATAAATCCTGTTTCTCCAGTCTCGGCTCCAATACCGACGTCAACACCAGGAAATCCTTTTATGGCAAGCCCGCGTCTAGCATACCCAGAGAAATTTGACGGCACTCCGGAAAAATGTAAAGGCTTCCTGCTCCAATGCTCTCTGTTAATCGCCCAGCAGCCTTCACTATACCCCACGGAGAACGGTCAAATTGCCTTTGTCTGCTCACTGCTCACAGGAAAAGCCCTAGAATGGGCTACAGCTGTCTGGGTTATAAATCGTCCAGTGTTTCCCAGTTATAAAAATTTCCCGGACAGACTCAAAAAAGTGTTTGATGTTCCCGAAGCAGGAGAGGAAGCGGGTGAGCAAATTATAAAGTTACGTCAAGGAAAATCTACGGCTGCCGATTTTTCCATTAAATTTTGTACTTTAGCAGCCCAGTCAAAATGGCCCGATGCACCTCTTAAACTGCATTTTCGCAGAGCACTGAATATTGAATTACAAACAGAGCTCACTTGTCGAGATGAGAGCAAAACACTGGAGGAGCTCATTAATCTTACCATACGGCTCGACAACCTCATGCGCTCATGTAAGTCACACTTTAAAGAAAATGCATTTCTCTACCAATCTCCAGAAACTTCAGAACCCGAAGCTATGCAAATTGGCCACACTCGCCTCACTCCAGCTGAACAACAACGCAGACTTCACAACAATTTATGCCTTTCAAGAGTTCACACTTAGCTGATGATTGATAATAAAGCGTGTTTGGCATGCTGTCCCGGGAGAGAGCCCTGAGCTCAGGATATCCTTGAGCCTGGGGCTTCCTCCCGTTTGTAGGGCGACAGGAGAGTCTGAGCTCAGGTGGTCTCGAGAACTCCTCAAAATGCTTTTTAGCTCGGGACAGCAGCCGCGTATTGAAGAAACCCCCCAATAAGCTAAGGATCAGTGCTATATCCGGCTGCTGGATATAATTGATGGTGGAGAAGGGAGAGAGGCTCCTGAAGGAAAGAAATTGTAAGCGGGCTCTTAGGAGAGCCTGAGATTCGGCATGGGAGGCTATGGTTGACTCCGGGGGAGTCGGATGCGAGGGATGCTCCTGCAGGGGTCGGAGCGGGGGTGGGCGGGCTCCTGCGGGAGTCGTAGTATGGTTTTTGGGAGATGAGGACTCCAGCAGGAGAGGGGGTGAAGTGGGCAGGGGGGGGGCATGACTCCGGTGGAGTCGAACTCGGGAAGACTCCGTGGGAGTCCGAGTTGAGGAGTGATGGCCTATGCGAAAATTAGAGAAGAGTAGCGGAGTAACTCGACGCTAGAAGGAAGGAAAGAAAGTAGCGGAGTAACTCGACGCTAAAGAAAGAAAAGTACCGGAGTAACTCGACGCTAAAAGGGGGTTGGGGATTTAGAGGTGGGAAGGGGTAGAGGAGTTGGAAGAGTGGGGGGGGTGGAGGAAAGAGCGGAAGCATTTGATGCTGGAAGGAAGGGAAGAAGGTGCGGAGAAACTCAACGCTAGGAAGGAGAGAATAGGAGATGCGGAGAAACTCGATGCTGGAAAAAGTAAAGAAGATACATGTATTGGCCGGGGGTGGGGGGTTATATTTGACTCCGGGGGAGTCAGTGCTCTGTGGGCGACTCCGTGGAAGTTAGAGCTGTAATGTTTGGCCTCCTGCAGAAGTCTGGGAAGGGGAGGAGGCATTGGAGACTCCTGTGGGAGGTGGACTGGGCAGGACTCCGGGGGAGTCCGAGCTCGGGAAGACTCCGGGGGAGTCAGAGCTTGAGGAGTGAGGGCTTATGCGAAGGAGGAAAAGAGTAGCGGAATACTCTACGCTAGAAGAAGGTTGAGTAGCGGAGCAACTCGACGCTGAAAAAGAAAAGTAGTGGAGTAACTTGACGCTGGAAGGGGGTAAGGGTTGGAGATAAGGGGGGGGGGGGGGGGGGGGGGGGTGGGGGGGCTGGAGAATGGGGGGGGGATTGAGGAAAGAGCGGAAGTAATCTACGCTTAAAGGAAGGGAAGAGATGCGGAGAAACTTGACGCTAGGAAGTAGGAAAGGAGATGCGGAGAAACAACGCAGGAAGGAGCAAAATGTAAGATTTTTACTAATGGCTTGAGGGGGGGGGGCAGTGATTGTTTCCTGTGAGAGTCAGGCAGTGGAGTCTCTTGCTGGAAGCGTGATGAGTGAGGGGGTGGCCGGGGATTGGGCTTGGCGTGACTCCGTGGAGTCGAAGCTCTTGGGCCTCCGTGGGAGATAGAGCTGTGAATGAGTATGAGAGAAAGTGATGGGGGGAGCGGAAGATAGCTCGCGCTAAGAAAAGAATAGAGAGGGAGTAATTAGAGCTGAATTTAATAATAGAAAAAGTGTGTGTGTGTGGGGGGGGGGGGGGGGGGGGGGGAGTAGCGGAGGAACTCAACGCTGGAAGGAAGAAAAGTTAGCGGAGTAACTCGACGCTAGAAAAAGAAAACAGCGGAGAAACTCGACGCTGGAGAATTAAGAAATAATAGGGGAGAAAAGCAGTGTCAGAAGAAAAAGGGGGTTTAGCGGAGTAACTCGACGCTAGAAATTATAGAACAGTAGCGGAGAAACTCAACGCTAGAAAGAGGGGGAATAAGAGGAAATGGCAGAGTCGTGCTCGTGCCCTTGTACTCTAGGTGATGGATGTCTTCTGGTGAGAGACAGCTGGGCTTCCTTGAGGTGATGTCTGCTGAGTCGGATGTATGTTTTGAATGCATCTGAGGACCAGCGGCTGAGGGCCTGAATTTGGTTTTGTGAGAGCCCATTGTGGGCGGCTGTAGTGGCGGCTGCGATTCTGAAGGAGTGGCTAGAGAATGATTCAGGTGAAAAGCCAGATAGGCGTAATGTTTCTTTCAGGTGTTTTTGGAACCAAAACGGGTTACTGGACGATTAGCGTCGTCAGTAAAAAGTGGGGAGGAAGGATTGGAATCTGGATTGGAATATTACGATTGGACTTCTGTGCTCGATGCGTTTAATGTTTTTTCAATAGCTGGGTAACAATCTTTTCAGAAGTTAAGTGGCTATAGGATGTGGCAGAGTTTTTTTTTTATTTTTTATATATATATATATATATTAAATATATCAACTGCCAACATCAAGCCCTGCACTTAAAGTCACCACTTGTGTGAATGTTAGTTATGGGCTTTACTTCAATCCATGAATAAATAACATTAGGTTTGGAGTCATAATGAGATTAAATCACAAGCATATCTAGCCCAGTTCATTCACAATTTCAGAGTCCATTCTTAATCTGTCAAGAGAGAGGGCGGGACCATCTCGAGTGTTAAAGCTCATTGGATGGTGATGCTTCACTTCAGCTATTGATTGTCAATCAAGCAGCCGGCGGCCATTTTGACTAGAATCTCTATTGTTATGACAGGAGACGCTACTGAACGCACTTCCGCGAGTGCTTTGGATGACAACAGTGCATTTAATGGATGTTTATAGACATATGAATATGCTGTGGACTAATGTTTTGCGGATTTATTTGCCTGGACCCTTGCAGTCGAATTACTTCATGCCATTAGGATGAAATGGATCTGTGGACAGGCGGGATGTTTGAGAGGTGAGTTCTTTTGTATAGATTATTCTATTCGCGTTAGTCTCGTCTTTCAAAGATTTATAAAATGTTTAGTCTTGTTGGAGAGTGGTTATTTTTTATTTTATTTTTTTAGCGAGGCTTCCCTTTGGAGCGTGCTATGTACGTTACCCGCTGGTGCACCACTAGGAGAGCCGTGAGGGTTCGGTTTCGTTGCAATGCTGGATCGCCTGTGTCCTGAAAGTTTAGGCTGTGATGTTGTTAGTTGAAGTTGTTGGAGTTGGAGTTGGAGTACCGTAGCGTAGCTTAGCAGCTGGTGCGGAGCAGGGCATTCTTCAAACGAAGATGACTGGAGCAAAGCGCTCTGGTAATTTATAGTGTGTCTGTGTTCATCTGATTGGCGCAATATGCGGAGTTACGCGATACCAGCTGTGTTCAATCAAAAGCACGTGATCCTCTCGAAATTAGTTTGTAAACAAACCACACTTATTGTGGAGAAACGGGTCATATGAAGTCAAGTTGTCCGGTTAAACCCCAAACTCCGCCCACTTCAACAGTAAGCACTAATTTCCAGTTTCCTAAAAAGTTTGCTTACCCGTGCAAATATCTTTTATTAACCACGTCATTAATACGTCAGCATTTGTTGATTCGGGTTCAGTTGGTAATTTCATTGACCTGGCGTTTGCTAAAAAGCATAACATTCCCCTCATGCCTTGTGTATCTGTGTTGACAGTGGCGACGCTGGACGGCAGACCATTAGGTAATGGTCAAGTTCTAGCCATAACTGAAGAAATAACACTTTCCACTGGAGAAAAAAATGTATCTGTTTGCCATACAAACCCCTGATAACCCCATTATTCTCGGACTTCCATGGCTCCAGAAACATGAACCAACAATTTCCTGGTCAAATGCCCAAGTCATCCAGTGGTCAGATACATGTCTCAAAACGTGCATCAACCTACCAAGACCATATAAAATTCAGGCAGCATCAGTTGATTTAACCCTTTCTGACACTCACATTATCCCTTCTGAATATGCTGACCTCCTCGAAGCATTCAACAAAACCAGAGCCTCTCAACTTCCTCCTCATCGGTCATGTGATTGCGCTATTGACTTAATCCCAGGAACTGTTCCACCAAAGGGTCGAGTTTTCCCTCTCTCACAACCTGAGACAGAAGCTATGAAGTCTTACATAGAAGAAGAATTATCAAAAGGCTTTTTAGTTCTATCAACCTCCCCAGCTTCTGCAGGTTTCTTTTTTGTGAAGAAAAAAGATGGTTCACTTCGACCCTGCATCGATTATAGAGGCCTGAATGAAGTAACTGTGAAATTTCTATATCCACTCCCTCTGGTGCCCTCAGCTTTGGAACAACTTCGTTCCGCTAAAGTATTTACTAAATTGGATCTTCGCAGTGCTTATAACCTCATTCGTATTCGTAGGGGTGACGAATGGAAAACTGCGTTTTCCATGACCACTGGTCACTATGCCTACAGAGTAAAGCCCTTTGGATTAGCCAACAGTCCCTCTGTATTCCAAGCATTTATCAATAATGTTTTCTGTGACATGCTCGGAAGATGGGTGATAGTTTATATGGACGATATCCTAGTCTATTCTAATTCCCTGGAATCACATATCAAACACGTCAGGTCAGTGCTACAACGTGTAATTGCCCATCAGCTATATGTCAAACCTGAAAAATGTGAGTTCCACCAAACATCCATTACCTTTCTTGGATAAGTAATTGGCGTTGATGGTGCCACCGTGGATAAACACAAAGTTCAGGCAGTCTGCAAATGGCCTAGACCTACCACAGTTAAAGAAATGCAGAGATTTCTAGGGTTTGCCAACTTTTATAGAAGGTTTATTCGAAACTTCAGCACAAATGTAGCTTCACTTACTTCCATGACGAAGGGGACTAGATGACACATTATTTGGACACAGGAAGCAGAGAGTGCATTCTCCCACCTCAAGCAAAGATTCTCTTCGGCTCCCATCTTACGACACCCAGACCCTGAATGTGTTCATTGTAGAAGTCGACGCATCAACTACTGGTATAGGGGCTGTTCTCTCACAATGTCAGGGTGATCCAGCTAAAGTATACCCCTGTGCCTTTTTTCTAGAAAACTTAACTCAGCTAAACAAAATTATGATGTGATTCGGGAAGGACTACTGACTGATCCCACCCCCGTTGAGTGTCCTCCAGACAAACTCTATGTACCAACCAACTTGCGTGACAGAGTTCTTCTACTAACCCACAACCTTCCCAGCACCGGCCATCCTGGTATCAATGCCACACTTGAAATCATTTCTAACAAATACTGGAGGTCCTCTCTACGTTCCGATGTAATCAAATATGTAAAGAATTGTGAAGTCTGTAATGTTTTCAAAGCCTCAAAACAATTACCAGCCCACAGAGACCTTGGTCTCACATTGCGATTGATATCATCACTGACTTGCCCATCTCCAGGGGGAACACTACCATTCTCACAGTAATTGATCGTTTCTCCAAAGGATGTCAACTCATACTATTACCTAAGATACCCACAGCTCTTGAAACCGCTGAAGCACTCTGTTATTATGTTTTCAGGTTTTATGGCATACCTGATGACATTGTTTCGGACCGTGGACCCCAGTTCACTTCTCGTTTGTGGTCTGAATTCTTTAAAGCACTCAATGTGAATGTAAGCTTAACATCTGGATACATCCTGAATCCAACAGTCAAACTGAGAGACTTAACCAAGAAATTAATCGTTTCGTCAGATCATACTGTCATAGAAATCAGGATGAATGAAGCAACTTCTTGTTTTGGGCAGAATATGCACAGAATTCCCTCAGAAAGCAATCCACTGGACTTACACCTTTCCAATGCATCCTAGGATTTCAACCACCTCTCTTTCCCTGGTCTGGAGAACCGACCAATCTGCCAGCAGTCAATGATTGGCTTCGACAAAGTGAAACAACATGGAATGAAGCACATACTCATCTACAACGTGCTGTCAGAAGACAAAAAGAGCAGGCTGACAAGCATCGTCGACCACATCCAAATTATCAACCAGGTTCTTGAGTATGGCTTTCCACCAGAGAACTTTGTCTTCGACTACCCTGTTCCAAGCTCAGTCCTAGGTACGTAGGTCCTTTCAAAATCATTAGACAAATTACACGTGTTTCTTATCGCCTAGATTTACCTGCTCAATATCATGTCTCACCCACTTTCCATGTTTCTCTGCTCAAGGCCTTGAGAGGGGAGGATGACCTAGATGAGGCTCGGTTGCAGAGACCTTCCCCCCTTATCATCGATGTAGAAGAAGCATATCAAGTTCAGGAGATCCTGGACTCACGACGAAGTTTCTCCTTCGCTATCCTTGTTTGTTGTTATCTGACCCTGCCTGTACGATCATCCTATTGTGATTAAATAAAGCTGCAAATGGATTCTCATTCTGCTGACGCATCTTTACACCTGCATTGATGTACATATTTAGAATTGTCTATCTTTGTTTCAACCAATCAGAACCTGTTACCTGAATCACACCCTTTCTGGTCTCGTGTAGAGAGTATATTATTATTGATTTGTGATTGTGAGCAGAGCGGCCTAGGAACTCATTGCAAGTGTTGAAGCTGGCTTCTGCTGATGAAACTGCAAACTATCTTCAGTAAACCTGATTTATTTACTTGAAC
This sequence comes from Danio kyathit, assembly GCA_903798195.1. Classification (NCBI taxonomy): domain Eukaryota; kingdom Metazoa; phylum Chordata; class Actinopteri; order Cypriniformes; family Danionidae; genus Danio; species Danio kyathit. Next base: position 44,669,506 of record LR812522.1, on the reverse strand, counting down.
CTCTGACTCCGGCTCTTCTTCATCTCACAGACTGCTCATTCTTTGGGTTAAAACTGTAAATTATCAGTACACCTCAGAAAACCATTTACCTCAGTGTCTCCAGTTTACAGTTTGGACTCTTCAGTCCATCAGAAAGAATCTTCACTCCTGAATCCTGCAGGTTATTCTTACTCAGGTCCATCTCTCTCAGGACACAGTTTGAGGATTGTAGAGCTGAAGACAAACTCTCACAACACTGAACAGTGAGATTACACTTGCACAATCTGAGAAAGAAGAACACAGATTACATTAGTTGTATTTTTTATTAATCAACACAATGAGAAATAACAAGTAATTCAAACTCAGACCTCAGTGTCTTCAGATTACAGTACGTCATTCCTTTAGAAAGAAGCTTCACTCCTGAATCCTGCAGGTCATTGTTACTCAGGTCCAGCTCTCTCAGGACATAGTTTGAGGATTGTAGAGCTGAAGACAAACTCTCACAACACTGAGCAGTGAGATTACACATGACCAACCTGAGAAAGAAGAACACAGATTACATTAACAGTGTGATTATTAGTAATTAATTTGGTCTTAAAATCAATGTATAAATCAATTAGAAAATCAATCAGGTGTTTGAACTCAGACCTCAGTGTCTCCAGTTTACAGTCTGGACTCTTCAGTCCATCAGAGAGAAGCTTCACTCCTGAATCCTGCAGGTCATTGTTTCTCAGCTCCAGCTCTCTCAGGACACAGTTTGAGGATTGTAGAGCTGAAGACAAACTCTCACAGGACTGAGAAGTGAGATTACACATGACCAATCTGAGAAAGAACACAAAAGACGTAAACACTGTAATTATTAGTATGACATATGTTTAAAAAAAAAGCCAATCAATCAGGTGTTTGAACTCAGACCTCAGTATCTCCAGTTTACAGTCTGGACTCTTTAGTCCCTCAGAGAGAAGCTTCACTCCTGAATCCTGCAGGTCATTGTTACTCAGGTCCAGCTCTCTCAGGACACAGTTTGAGGATTGTAGAGCTGAAGACAAACTCTCACAGGACTGAACAGAGAGTTTAAACTTGACAAATCTGAGAAATAAGAACATAAATCAAATTTACAGTGTCATTTTTAGTCATTCATTTGATGTAAATAATAATTATAATCAATCAATCAATCAATCAATCAATCAATCAGGTGTTTGAACTCAGACCTCAGTGTCTCCAGTTTACAGTTTGGACTCTTCAGTCCATCAGAGAGAAGCTTCACTCCTGAATCCTGCAGGTCATTGATTCTCAGCTCCAGCTCTCTCAGGACACAGTTTGAGGATTGTAGAGCTGAACACAAACTCTGACAGGACTGAACGCTGAGATTACACCACTGTAGCCTGTGTAGAGAAAAACAATAATCAGGGATGAACTGAAACAAAAATTCTTGACAAAAACTAATACCAATATGTCTGTAAAACTTGGCTGAAAAATTAAAACTGAAAAAGATTTGTAATAATTATTTGTTTATTTTGTTTAATAATAAAAAGTTATTTTGTAGGTCTTTTAATGCTAAAAGAACAATAAAATAACCATAAATGTTTTATTAAGGAGAATAAATCAATATATAAAGAGGTTATACAGGACCTGATGTTAACTTTTTTGATCACCAGCCACTGTGGCTAGTAGTTTTGCAACATTATGGTGGTTGTGGTTTTGGTGTTGAATAGCAATTAGTTTTTATTTCACATGACTTTTCAGGGCTCGACACTAAGGATTAACCAAATTTATCTCTAGCCACACCAATATAAATAAATAAATGAAAAATTCTTAGCCCAAAATAACCATAAGCAAAGAAAGCAGGAGAAAAACATACTGTGTGCGATAATAAAAGGATGGTCAAGTGCACACAGTCAACGTTAGGCTCATTAATAATCTGTTCAAAGAATGGTTAAAGCAACTGCTGCTGCTTACAAAAATACATTTATAAAAATCTGGAGCTCTTGAGAGCAGCAGGACTGTGGGTGCACGAGCGTCACTTGTTGTCCAGTCTGTTACAAAGAGAACCAAATCACAGCAGTCGAGTTTCCAGGCAATGATGCTTCGCACAAGGAATCGTTTCCTTTTGAAATTTTAAACACTCACGCTTGGGTCCAAACAACAAAGATGAATGTAAGTGAATATATGTGTCAAAATAATATAGCAAACATAAAAAACTAAAGTAATGTCATTTAGTAGACTTAATATTTTCCATATCTATTAATTCTTTTTCACATTATAAACTGGATACACTCCAATACTAGTATTGCTCTCAACTGCTGCAAACGATAGAGGCTAGTGAACAAGTGAATGATTTCAAACACCGCATCAATGTTTAATAAGAGACGTATAAAATTTGTGATGTAAAAACCTGCTGCCATTATAAATCCATCTCAGCAAACACAAAACAATTCTACTGTACAGACTGTATATTCTCTCCTCTTCCTCAACCCTACTCCTAAACCCAACCCTCATAACAAAGAGTCTGCATATTTACAAAATACACACACACACACACACACACCTGTACTCCTACTGCTCAGTGTACCTTCATATTTATATTTCTGCTTCAATATTGACATGAGGAATGTGTTTGTATGAATCTGTTAAAGCAGAGCAGTGATTTGTGTGTCTACTGTGATCAATGAATGAATGAATACTCACAGAGCTCTTCTGCAGTTTCTCACAGCTGATATCAGTCTCTGTCTTCCCTCAGCTGATGTGTTGAATTTATTAGAGTCTAACTCATCCAGCGGCTCCTCTGACATCTCAATCATGTAGGAGATTGTTGAACAGTGAGCGGGAGAGAGTCTCTTCTCTGAGTGTTTGTCTGATTTCACAAACTCCTGAATCTCTCTGGCCAGAGTCTGATCTTTCACCTCCAGCAGACAGAGGAACAGATTGATGGATCTTTCAGCTGAGAGACGGACATCACCTTCCTCATCTGTCATGATTGTGTATATAATGTACCGTGTGCTCCTCCTGATGTTCTCTGAGCTCTCCTCTGTGTGTGTCAGCAGATCCTGTAAGAGTCTCTGATTGGACTCCAGTGAGACGCCCAGCAGGAACCGCAGGAACAAATCCAGATGACCATTATTGTTCCTGACAGCTACAGCTACAAATAATCTGAGCAGTTTATACAGAGAGGTTTCACTTTCTTCCTCCCACTTATCTGAACAGAGTCTTTCATAAATCCCCCTCAGCAGTTTTGTGTTCTTTGTTAAATACCAGTAAAACAAACAGAAAGCAGCCAGAAACTCCTGGAAGCTGGGATGGATGAAGCTGTAGACTTTCCTCTGATGAATCACAGATTCCTCCTTGAAGATCTCAGTGCAGATCCCAGAATACACTGAGGCATCAGTGACGTCTATGCCGCTCTCAATCAGGTCCTCCTCATAGAACATCACATTGCCCTTCATCAGCTGTCTGAAAGCCACTTCAGCAAGTTTGAGGATCACTCCTCTGTTGGACTGCAGGAGTTTCTCTGGATCTCTCTCTTCATACTTCTGCTTCCTCATGTTGATCTGAATCAGCAGGAAGTGGATGTACATCTCAGTCAGAGTTTGAGGGATTTCTGCACTCACATCTTCTTCCAGGAGCTTCTGAATCACAGTGGAGGAGATCCAGCAGAAGACGGGTATGTGGCACATGATCTGGAGGCTTCTTGCTCTTCTGATGTGGGAGATGATTCTGCTGGCTTGATGCTCGTCGCTGATTCTCTTCCTGAAATATTCCTCCTTCTGAGGCTCAGTGAATCCCTGAATTTCTGTCAGACGGTTGATGTATTCGGAGGGGATCTGATGGGCTGCTGCTGGTCTGGAGGTGATCCAGATGAGAGCAGAGGGAAGCAGATCTCCTTTCAGGAGGCTCCACATCAACACAGCCACTGATGAAGATTCAGTCACAGCACAAACTTTCTCCTCATCTGAAAACTTCAGTGTGATTCTGCTTTCATCCAGACCATCAAAGATGAACACAACTCTACACTGCTCATAAATCTTGGGCTCCAGATCTTCAAGTTCAGGATGAAAGTCCAGCAGAAGTCTGTGAAGACTGTACTGATGATCTCGGATCAAGTTCAGCTCTCGAAATGGAAGCACAAACATGAAATCTACATCCTGATTGTCTTTTCCCTCGGCCCAGTCCAGAATGAACTTCTGCACAGAGACGGTTTTTCCGATTCCAGCGATGCCTTTAGTGAGAACAGTCTTGATCTGGGCTTTCTCCTTCTTGATCTTCTCCTCATGTCCTGCTCCAGCTGAGGCTTTAAAGATGTCATTGCAGTAGACTGGAGTGTGTTGTGAGGGTTCTGTTCTGGCTCTTTTCTCCATCTGTAAAACCTCATGTTCTTCATTCACTCCTTCACTCTCTCCTTCTATGATGTAGAGCTGTGTGTAGATCCTGTTCAGGAGGGTTCCAGTCTCTTGATGGTTGATTCCCTCAAATAATCTCTCATACTTGTTCTTCATGCTGGTTTTGTGCTGCTCTTTGACTCTCTGGAGTTCATCATGTTCTGGTTGGAGTGAATCCTGCTGCAGGTCTCCAGTCTGATCTTTTCTATACACACTGCAGGAACAACAACAAGAATCAATGAGTATGAGTGTACAGATCCTCTATAAAGCCGTGTGTGTTCATCAGTGTGTGCTTCAGCTGGTAAATACTGTTATTATTAGTTGTGTTGTGTGTGTTCTTGCTCGTGGCTATAGTATACTTTTCATAACTGAGCATATTGATCTCTTAGAGCTTACCAGTTAATGTTATTATTAACACTTATTTCAGGACTGATTCTGATTGGTCAGACCTGGTCATTCTGATGGGAGTTATACTGCAATATTCATCATCATTAGCGATTGTTTTCTTGATGGAAGATTAGTGTTTAGTGAGCTGATCAAACACTGTGTCCATCCTCCCTCACTGTAGTCAATCAGTAATGTCCATTCATCATCATCATCATTGGCCAGTAGTTGTGTGTTGAGCAGAATATAAACACTGCATCACTTTATCTTCATCGTCCACTTCAGACATTTTACTGTCCAGAATTGATTTGATAACACAAGTCTCCTTATTCTACTGCCTCATCTGTGTTTCTACAGCGCTTTAACAGTGATGATTGTGTGAAAGCAGCACTGAACTAACAGTCTAATAATACTCTACTGTTGATCAAATGAGCATGAGCTGACATTGAGTGGAAAAGTCACTTGTGTTGAGGAAAATGTCTTCAGTGGACTGAGAGAATAAAGTCTAATAATGTCTGATCTCTTCTAGAAAACACATGATCATAGAAATGCTGCAGTGTAATCATGTGTGTGTAGAGATGATCTACCTGAGAACAGGTCGTGTGTGTTCACTCCTAAATGCTGCTGGAGGATCCATAGACACGTCACTCTTCAGAGACACACAGCTGGGCTCTGCTTCTGCTCTCTGATTCTTACATGAACTAAAACAGAGGAGATTAAAGTTCAGCACCGCACATACTAGACTTAACACACCAGATATTACTCATTATTTAAGGATCAATTTAAGTCAAGCTTTTGCAAATAATAATAATGGACAATGATAATGTGAAAGATGCTGGTTTGGAATCTTTGGAAACTTAATAAAACAACAACAACAACAACAACAACAACATGTACAGCAGTGTTTCAGCTTCAGCTACATGCTTGGTACACCTATGTGTCTGTCTTACTCTTGGATCTCCTCATAACTGGTCAGTAGTGTCTGTGCTCCTATATCTTCAGATCTGAGCTGTTCAGTAGGGCTCAGGTCTGGGATTTGGGCACTCCAGCACATTCACACGTGTGTCCTGCAGACAGTGCTCTGTTATCTGGGCTGTGCTGAGGGTCTCTGTGCTGCTGAAGATGAACCGTCCTCCTCAATGGTCAGTTTAGTCACTGGACAAACTAGGAAGAGTCCTGTTGCTCCTCTTTTTCATTTAGAGATGCGGGAGATTTTACAGCAGTCTGTGTTTTAGGTATATTACAATAAGGGAAGCCCTAACATGCCCTGAGTAGGTTATGACACTTCTCTGCCTCCTGGGTGCAAAATATAAAGACAATCAGAGGAAGTGTAGATCAGATCCCATGTAAAAATATAGAAGAGTCACACAACTTTTCTTCGGCTTACTCCCTTCTTTATTAGGGCTCACCACAGCGAAATGATCTGCTCCAGTCCATTTGGATGAACTTGTTTATAATATAATTCGATTGAATTGCATCAAATTAAGGTGAAATTCATCAGAAATGCTGGTGGTGGCTGGCAAAAACATGCTAGAGGGGAAAATAATTGATTTTACTGCAAACACTTTGTTAATTAGCTTTTTTTGGCTTTGTGCATAGGTTTATTTTGGGACATTTTTCTCTTTCACACTCAGTTTAAAACTAAACTAAAGACACATAAAACGCAAATGCTGCTGAAATCCAAATCCTCTAAAGGATTGTTAGTCAGCATTATTTAGAGCAACTGGAGCCAGGAACACTTCCCTAAAGACATTATGATGTGAACGGCATCTGCGCTTATGTTAGTCTGTTTCTCCTTATCCTGAGGTCTCCATAATCCTGGACCAGGCCGTATCCTGAGCAGATGCTGTGGTGGTCATGGAGGAGTGGAGTGCATGATACTGATTCCTGAAAGACCCCAGTGACAGACGAGTCTCTGCACTGATCCTGTGGGCCAGCCTTAACACCAGCCGGTGACCTACTCACACCTGCAGCTTCTCCACGATGGACGTCCAGCTTTCTTTTGGTGGAGCTATCATAAGTCAAATCACTGGTGAAGAAATTCCTCTTGATCCCATCTTCTGTATATTGCATATTTGGGACAAGCCAATATGAATGATATAAATCAACCCCAATGTCTCTATGACAGTGCAGCCTAAAGATATCAATGTTAAGTCAATGGGATTTCTCCAAGTTTTCTGGGTCAAACGGAAACCATAAGTTGGACCAGTTGAAACAGATATAGTATCTGGAGTCAGACTAGTCTAAAGGTCTGGCTGAAGTTTAGTGTTCATACCATTAAAGCCCTAGGAGGAGATTGTGTCTATTTTTTAATAATAAAAAAAAAGGTTCCTTTCTCTTTGCTATACATTCTGTACACAGCTGAGCAGATTGATCTCTTACATCTCATCAGTTATTGATATAATTAACATTAACTGTTAATTGTATCATTAACTGGAAATTTCAAACCAGCTTTTACATTGTCATTATCATTATTTGCAGAAGCTTGACTTAAAGTGATCCTTAAATAATGACTAATATCTGGTTTGTTGACTTCTCTCAGCTCTCTCAGGAATAGATGATTCCTATCAAGGTCAGTCTTGCTCATTCTGAGGGATGTTATTCTGCAATAATCATCATTAGCAATTGTTTTCTTCATAGAAGAAAGAGCTGATCAAACACCAGTATTTAGTGTTCAGTCATTTACACTGTGTCCATCCTCCCTCACTGTAGTCAATCAGTAATGTCCATTCATCATCATCATCATCATTGGCCAGTAGTTGTGTGTTGAGCAGAATATAAACACTGCATCACTTTATCTTCATCGTCCACTTCAGACATGTTACTGTCCAGAATTGATTTGATAACACAAGTCTCCTTATTCTACTGCCTCATCTGTGTTTCTACAGCGCTTTAACAGTGATGATTGTGTGAAAGCAGCACTGAACTAACAGTCTAATAATACTCTACTGTTGATCAAATGAGCATGAGCTGACATTGAGTGGAAAAGTCACTTGTGTTGAGGAAAATGTCTTCAGTGGACTGAGAGAATAAAGTCTAATAATGTCTGATCTCTTCTAGAAAACACATGATCATAGAAATGCTGCAGTGTAATCATGTGTGTGTAGAGATGATCTACCTGAGAACAGGTCGTGTGTGTTCACTCTGAAATGCTGCTGGAGGATCCATAGACACGTCACTCTTCAGAGACACACAGCTGGGCTCTGCTTCTGCTCTCCTCCTCCAACAAGAACTAAAGAGTTCAGATTAGAGTTCAGCACTGCACACACTGGAGTCAACACACCAGATATTATTCAACATTTAACATCACTTTAAGGCAAGCTTCTGCAAATAATAATAATGAATAATGATGATGTGAAAGATGCTGGTTTGAAATCTTTGTAGAAACATGCACAGCAGTATTTGCAGCTTCAGCTACATGCTTGGCACAGCTACTATGTTATTAATGACTGCTCCATTTTCAACCCCCCCGACTGCACACAGCTGATCTTGCTGACCACTGTCTGCAGCCGTGGTTTAAGTCAAACGCATCTAAAGGCTGTGAATACTGACCAGTGTTTCCCCTACCATTATATTAGGGGGGCGTCCCGCCTTCCCAACGGCTTTCCCCGCCCCCCTTGAAGTCAAGCTAATAATATTTTATATACAGTGCCTGATAACAGCTTCTTTTTAATAAACAAGCTAATATCTTATTTACACAAAGGCATGTGATTTCTGTCTCTACATGGTTGTGCGATTACACATTTCTGCTCTCTGACTCGCGCACAGTGGAGTTTCACACAGACTCTCTCTGCTGTATGGGAATGAGAGTGCACGCGCCACATCTGACAGGACCGAAGGCGCACGTGCGCTCCCGTTTATTAGGCCTATGAATAGCCTACAAGCAGCCACAACACAGGTAAATGATGTGTGGGAGCGTAATGAGCTTGCGTCACACAGCTAAAATATATACAGCTGAGCGTGTTCATAAACACCACTGATTTACCGTAGTATCCACCAGTGCTCAACAGTTTACCGCTCTTCACCCAGTGCAAACACAGATACAGGAACACTGGAGCGTGAAGCAGCTGTGAAGATCAGTCGAGTCATCAAGCGGATCGCTCATCTTTATTTACATAATGGCAAATCAGCGCTGTTTAAGAACGTCATCAACAGAGCCTTAAATGTTAACAGGAAATGGACGTTTCTTAATCATTTCAGTGCTGAAATTCAGCATCATGACAGCTCTATATATAGTGATATACAGTGAAAGAGTCAGTTCATTAACTGGAGTTTGATAAACGGCATCTAAAACATGTGTTTGGGAAAGATAACGTTAGCTAACTAGCACCATTTCTCTTAACTTAGCTGAAAATGAGCTCTGATATCTCTTTATTTTCACTATTCATTCAGAACAGAGCTTCAGGTCACTCTAAAGGCGGTGAAATGATAAATGTGTGTAGCTTTCTCTTCACTGATAACATATTCAGCCAGCTACACAACATTCCTGTGTGACTCCAGGTGATACTTCCGGTTTCTTCCCACCACAGCCTCACTTTCACTTTTAATAATGGCGGCCGCGTGAAATCAGTCAATAGTTGAAGACCAGCAAAATCTCTGAATGGTCAATCTGCATGTGTTTAGGCCTTTTTACATAGAACAACTGAAAGTTCTGTGTTGACAATATTGCACGTCCACTAAAAGCTGGCTGGAGTTATTAGATAAATAAATCTTTATTTCTGAACATGAATATTTAATGATAGATCTTCTTGTAATACACTCATTGCTATAAACAGTAGTGTATAGGCCTGTTTCCTTTAGTAAAGGAGTATTAGATTTACAGCTGTTCATTTGAACTTCTTCTGCATCAAATATGCTCCTCAAACTTCTTCTTGATTGAGTCATGTTGAACTCTGAATCATTTGCAGTGTTTACTAATTGATTTGTAATGTTTCATAATGTTTATATCTGTGTTTTATTATTGTCTGTGGCGGTTCATTCCTCTGTGGCGACCCCTGATAAATGAGAGACTAAGCCAGAGTCAAATGAATGGATGAATTATTTTCTGTAAAGCTTCTTCTGGCCATGACACGTTCACACCTAAATGGTTATAAGAGACGTGTTTAAATGATTATATGCAGCATCCTTCATTTATTCTCTTAGGTAAGGCCAGATCTCCTCTTAAGGGTCATATTTAGAGGAAAATGTGCTCAATGCATTATAAAGCTTGAAGCATTAGAATCTGTGCTCAGTATCAGCCCATCACCATGACAAGGATTCAGTACTCTGTATCAGCTGCAAAACTCTTGATCAGAGCATCCCTAGCTTTGACCCAACTCGGCTGTCAGATCGACAATACCCCCCTCACCCCACACACACACACACACACTCGAATTTGTTTAGTAAAAGTGTTTTCCATTCTCCTACTCAGTTATGCGCAGATGTTCTCAATATTGATGTGCATCTCAGCGTTTCCAGCAGCGGATTTTTATCTCCAAAATGAACATTAAAATAGGAGGATGGAAACAGCTAGTGTTTGTGTGAATCTGTTAAAGTGGAGCAGTGATTTACTAAACTGATCTGAGTCTTCAGTGCAGACTGATGTGTGTCTACTGTGAAGAATGAATGAATGAATGAATGAATACTCACAGAGCTCTCCTGCAGTTCTTCACAGCTGGTATCAGTCTCTGTCTTCCCTCATCTGATGTGTTGAATTTATTAGAGTCTAACTCATCCAGCGGCTCCTCTGACATCTCAATCATGTAGGAGATTGTTGAGCAGTGAGCAGGAGAGAGTCTCTCCTCTGAGTGTTTGTCTGATTTCACAAACTCCTGAATCTCTCTGGCCAGAGTCTGATCTTTCACCTCCAGCAGACAGAGGAACAGATTGATGGATCTGTCAGCTGAGAGATAATCATCTTCCTCACCTTCATCATCTTGTGTCTTTATCCTCTTTTTAATGTACTGTGTGATTTCTCTGATGCTCTCTGAGCTCTCCTCTGTGTGTGTCAGCAGATCCTGGAGGAGTCTCTGATTGGACTCCAGTGAGACGCCCAGCAGGAACCGCAGGAACAGATCCAGATGACCATTAATGGTCCAGACAGCTTCATCTACTACTGAACTGAGCAGTTTATACAGAGAGTTCTCATTTCCTTCCGCCCACTCTTCATCTTCATCATCTGAATATCCTCTGTCAAAAATCAACCTCAGCGGTTCTGTCTTCTTTGTTATATGACAGCGTAACGCAAAGAAAGCAGCCAGAAACTCCTGGAAGCTGAGATGGATGAAGCTGTAGACTTTCCTCTGATGAATCACAGATTCCTCCTTGAAGATCTCAGTGCAGATCCCAGAATACACTGAGGCGTCAGTGACATCTATGCCGCTCTCAATCAGGTCCTCCTCATAGAACATCACATTGCCCTTCATCAGCTGTCTGAAAGCCACTTCAGCAAGTTTGAGGATCACTCCTCTGTTGGACTGCAGGAGTTTCTCTGGATCTCTCTCTTCATACTTCTGCTTCCTCATGTTGATCTGAATCAGCAGGAAGTGGATGTACATCTCAGTCAGAGTTTGAGGGATTTTTGCACTCACATCTTCTTCCAGGAGCTTCTGAAGCACAGTGGAGGAGATCCAGCAGAAGACGGGTATGTGGCACATGATCTGGAGGCTTCTTGCTCTTCTGATGTGGGAGATGATTCTGCTGGCTTGATGCTCGTCTCTGATTCTCTTCCTGAAATATTCCTCCTTCTGAGGCTCAGTGAATCCCTGAATTTCTGTCAGACGGTTGATGTATTTGGAGGGGATCTGATGGGCTGCTGCTGGTCTGGAGGTGATCCAGATGAGAGCAGAGGGAAGCAGATCTCCTTTCAGGAGGCTCCACATCAACACAGCCACTGATGAAGATTCAGTCACAGCACAAACTTTCTCCTCATCTGAAAACTTCAGTGTGATTCTGCTTTCATCCAGACCATCAAAGATGAACACAACTCTACACTGCTCATAAATCTTGGGCTCCAGATCTTCAAGTTCAGGATGAAAGTCCAGCAGAAGTCTGTGAAGACTGTACTGATGATCTCTGATCAAGTTCAGCTCTCGAAATGGAAGCACAAACATGAAATCTACATCCTGATTGTCTTTTCCCTCGGCCCAGTCCAGAATGAACTTCTGCACAGAGACGGTTTTTTCCGATTCCAGCGATGCCTTTAGTGAGAACAGTCTTGATCTGGGCTTTCTCCTTCTTGATCTTCTCCTCATGTCCTGCTCCAGCTGAGGCTTTAAAGATGTCATTGCAGTAGACTGGAGTGTGTTGTGAGGGTTCTGTTCTGGCTCTTTTCTCCATCTGTAAAACCTCATGTTCTTCATTCACTCCTTCACTCTCTCCTTCTATGATGTAGAGCTGTGTGTAGATCCTGTTCAGGAGGGTTCCAGTCTCTTGATGGTTGATTCCCTCAAATAATCTCTCATACTTGTTCTTCATGCTGGTTTTGTGCTGCTCTTTGACTCTCTGGAGTTCATCATGTTCTGGTTGGAGTGAATCCTGCTGCAGGTCTCCAGTCTGCTCCTCTCTATACATGCTGCAGGAACAACAACAACACCAAGAATGAAGGAGTACAAGTGTACAGATCCTCTATAAAGCAGTGTGTGTGTTTCTCTCGATGTGTGCTTCAGCTGGATAATACTGTTAGTAGTAGTAGTGTTGTATATTCTTATTCCTTGCTATATATTCTGTACATAATTGAGCAGATTGATCTCTCAGATCTTACCAGTTAATGTTATTATTAACACTTATTTCAGGACTGATTGTGATTGGTCAGACCTGGTCATTCTAATAGGAGTTATTCTGCAATATTCATCATCATTAGCGATTGTTTTCTTGATGTAAGATTAGTGTTTAGTGAGCTGATCAAACACTGTGTCCATCCTCCCTCACTGTAGTCAATCAGTAATGTCCATTCATCATCATCATCATCATTGGTCAGTAGTTGTGTGTTGAGCAGAATATAAACACTGCATCACTTTATCTTCATCGTCCACTTCAGACATGTTACTGTCCAGAATTGATTTGATAACACAAGTCTCCTTATTCTACTGCCTCATCTGTGTTTCTACAGCGCTTTAACAGTGATGATTGTGTGAAAGCAGCACTGAACTAACAGTCTAATAATACTCTACTGTTGATCAAATGAGCATGAGCTGACATTGAGTGGAAAAGTCACTTGTGTTGAGGAAAATGTCTTCAGTGGACTGAGAGAATAAAGTCTAATAATGTCTGATCTCTTCTAGAAAACACATGATCATAGAAATGCTGCAGTGTAATCATGTGTGTGTAGAGATGATCTACCTGAGAACAGGTCGTGTGTCTTCACTCTTAAATGCTACTGGGAGATCTTTAGACACGTCACTCTTCATAGACACACAGCTGGGCTCTGCTTCTGCTGTCTTCTGATGAACTGAGCTGAAACAGAGGAGATTAGAGTTCAGCACTGCACACACTGGAGTCAACACACCAGATATTACTCAACATTTAAACATCACTTTAACTCAAGCTTCTGTAAATGATAATAATGATAATGACAATGTGAAAGATGCTGGTTTGAAATGTTTGGAACTTTATTGAAAAGCAGCAACAGTAATCATGTACAGCAGTGTTCTCAGCTTCAGCTACATGCTTGGTACACCTATGTGTCTTTCTTCCTCTTAGGTCTCCTCATAACGGGTTAGTAGTGTCTGTGCTCCTCCATCTTCAGCTCTGAGATGTTCAGTAAGGTTCAGGTCTGGGCTCTGGGCACTCCAGCACATTCACAGGGACACACTAAGAAATAATGCTCCTATTTTTCATTTATATGATCATTTAAATTATGTGTGCGCTTTCGGTTTCATTTTCACTGCTAAGTGCAGTTCATACCTCCTGCACGGCTCCTAAATGATCGCTCTGTGCCACAAACTGAACATTATTTATAACTGTATCAGCTGTTATTCAGTCTATGCAGGTTCTGTTCACTACAGTAGACTTCATTCACAGACGCGCGCCCGCCCTCTCTGTGGTAACTGTTAAGTTATGTTTATGAGCTGCGCATGCGTAAGGAAAATGTGTGTGCGCTAGCGCGGGTTTTTTGGGGGGTATAAAACTGTTCACTGTCTGTTTTTGCGGGAGTTACATGTTGGGAGTGAATAAAGTGTGTTAAATAAGCAGAGGATGGCTTCTGCTGGGAATTACAAAAATCCGCCATTGTTTGACGAGAAAACAGCTTATGAAAGTTGGAAAAATGAGATAGAAATTTGGAGACGCGTCACAGACCTGGACAAAAAGAAACAAGCCTTGGCAGTTACCTTGTCACTAACGGGCAGAGCAAGAAACAGCGCACTGGAAATACCAGCGGATGATTTGAATGATGACAATGGAATGCAAACATTAATAGAAATATAGCTGCAAGCAGCAATTAACGGGGTTCAAGCATTTTAGCAGCGTAAGGTTATTTAGCAGTTAGGAATCCTGTAAATAGTTTATTCTACAATGAAATATACGATTAGAGTGTTAAATTAAGGTAACAAAGGTTTATTTACCATCGTTAACTGTGTTTATAGGGTGCTCAAATTTAATTGGCTAATGGCCGCCATTTTTTATAGTATGTCATTCCACTTTGAGCAAATACAGTGCATAACAAATTTCAAGTTGATCCATCTAGTGGCGAAAATGGTAATTGAAACACTATTGAGCTTGTACAGACATTGAAACACTGTGTTATTGAGGCCTTTTCTACTATTATAGCGCCACCTATTGCCCGACTTACACAAAATTTTGCATGCTTGTTTACATTAATATGCCACATGAGCTCACACAATTCTGTAATGTTTTAAGTTTTCCTTATGGGTTTATATGCATGTAGGTTCGTGTAGACACGCCCCTTTTGTAAATGAGCCTATTACGGCTATCTAAAGTAGAAAGTTCAACTTTTTTTTGATAATTATTGATCTACTCAGTCCAGAGATTCTAAGAACACTGGTTTCGTTGCGATTGAGCTTAAAACCAGGGACTAGTTTGCAAAAGAAGGTTTTTTACATATTGATGGTTTTTTAAAGAACGGTAAGAGTGACAGCAGTGGTTTTAGTGTCAAAGTGTTCGGGATAAGCAGGCCTATGATAAGATATGTAGATTAAGTTTATTTGTGAAATAGTGTGTAAATGAAGCACATTTACTGCATTTTTTAGCTATTTAGCATGTTTTTTAAGACCATTTTTACTATTATAGCGCCACCTATGGCCCGATATCCACAAAATTTAGCATGTTTTTTTCACATTGATATTCCACATGTGCTCACCAATTTCTGTGATGTTTTGAGTTTTCCTTATGGGTTTACAGGCATGTAGGTTTATGTGGACACGCCCCTTTTGTAAATGTGCCTGTTACAGCTGATCAAAGTGGAAAGTTCAACTTTTTTTGGATAATTATTGATCTACTCAGTCCAGAGATTCTAACAACACTGGTTTCGTTGTGATTGAGCTAAAAACCAGGGACTAGTTCGCAAAAGTAGGTTTTTCTTATATTAATTACTATTTAATAAACAGTATGACTGACAGCAGTGAAGTTTGTGTCAAAGTGATCAGAATAAGCAGGCCTATCATAAGATATGCCAGATTAAGTATATTTGTGAAAGCTGTCTAAATGAAACACATATTCTGCAATTTATGGTCAAATAGCAGTGAAAATCAGTGTTTTTGAGACCTTTTTTACTGTTATAGCGCCACCTATTGACCTATCTTCACAAAATTTTCCATGCTTGTTAAGAATCCCCTCTCAAATGTGCGTCTCTGATTTCATGAAGTTTTGAGTTTCCCTCATGCATTTACTGGCATGTAGGTGAATAAAGGCACGCCCTTTTATGCAAATGAGCCATTTATAGCTAGCTAAAGTTGAAAGTTGAACTTTTTTTCAATAATTATTGATCTAGGCAGTCCAGAGATTCAGACAACACTGGTTTCGTGGCGATTGAGCTAAAAACCAGGGACTAGTTTGCAAAAGTAGGTTTTCCTTATATTAATTATTATTAAATGAACAGTACGACTGACAGCAGTGATGTTTGTGTCACAGTGTTCGGTATGAGCAGGCCTTTCATATGATATGTATTTTATGTGGCTGTGCAAAACTGTGTGTAATAACCAATCAATTACAACCTCAAAAAACACAAAATCGCCCCCTAGTGGCCGATTTCTTTCAAAATTCTTACAGACCTTTAGGACTATGAGTCGAACATGCCCACCGAGTTTCAATCCGATCACTCATTGTTAACCTAGTTTAATGGCTGCTCAATATTAATTAGCTAATGGCGGCCATGTTTTTTGAGATATGCCAGTGTCCTTACAATATGTCATGACAAGTTGGACAAAGACACAGCATGCCAAATTTCAAGTTGATTGGACTAATGGTTGTAAGGTTAGAGTCTTTTTTATGAATTTTAAGCTGTATAGCGCCGCCATGTGGCCAAAATCCGCGGGTTTTGCACTGTGGCCTCAAAGTGACCTTATACATGCCTGTACCAAGTTTGGTGATGATATCTCAATCCATTCAAAAGTTATAGCTACAATTAGCAATTAGCTTACAATTAGCATGGAACTTTTGGTCTACTGTTTCGCGTGAAAATCAAAATTTAAATTTTTTTTCAATAACTATTGATATTGAGGGTCCAGAGAACATTTCTACACTGGTTTGGTTACGATTGGATGAAAAACCTAGGACTAGTTTGCAAAAGTAGGTTTTGGACAAATTGCGACGTATCGGAAAAACGGAGCGTCCTAGAGAAAAAAGTTGACGCTTGCACTTTTGTTCGGGCAAACCCAAGGATTCAAAAAATGTAATGTTTTTGACTCTACGACAAACGGTGTACAAATGGCGGCCAAAAATGGCAAAAATGTTGGTTTTTGGCGCCATAGCGCCACCTATGGTCCGATTTGGCCCATCTTTGGCCAACCTCTAGTGTACCGGAGTACTACAATCTGGCCAAGTTTCAGCTCTCTCGGACTTACGGTTTGGTCGGCCTGATAGCAACTTCGGCAGAAAAATAATAATAATAATAATAATAATAATAATAATAAATATAGCTGCAAGCAGCAATTAACGGGGTTCAAGCGTTTTAGCAGCGTAAGGTTTATCAGTTAGGAGGCCGGTAAGTAGTTAATTCGACAATGAAATAAATTATTAGAGTATTAGAGTTTATAGATTGAGTTAAATGTTTAATTAGACACTCTAAAACACTCAAACTCGCCCTCTAGTGGATGATTTCTTTCAAAATGTCTACAGACCTCTAGGCCTATGAGTCCAACATGCCCATTGAGTTACATTCTGATCGGCCATCGTCAACTGTGTTTAATGGGTGATTAAAGTTAATTCCCTAATGGCGGCCATATTTTTAAAGTATGTCAGTCCACTTTGGGCAAATACACTACATGCAAATCTTCAAGTTGATCCATCTAGTGGCTAAAATGGTAATTGAAACACTGTATTGAGCATCAACAGACATTGAAACACTATGTTTTTGAGACCTTTTCTACTATTATAGCGCCACCTATTGCCCGATCTCCACAAAATTTTGCATGCTGGTTTACATTTATGTGCCACATGTGCTCTACAATTTCTGTGATGTTTTGAGTTTTCCTTATGGGTTTACAGGCATGTAGGTTTATGTGGACACGCCCCTTTTGTAAATGAGCCTGTTACAGCTATTCAAAGTGGAAAGTTCAACTTTTTTTGGATAATTATTGATCTACTCAGTCCAGAGATTCTAACAACACTGGTTTCGTTGTGATTGAGCTAAAAACCAGAGACTAGTTCGCAAAAGTAGGTTTTTCATATATTTATTATTTTTTAATGAACAATAGGATTGACAGCTGTGGTTTTAGTCTCAAAGTGTTCAGTATGAGCAGCCCTATCATATGATTTGTATTTTGGGTAGCTGTGCTAAAATGTGTGTAATATACAATCAATTAGAGCTTAAAAAAACTCAAAATCGCCCCCTAGTGGCCGATATCTTTCAAAATTTTTACAGCCGTTTAGGACCATGAGTCGAACATGCCTAATGAGTTTCGTTTTGATTGGCCAACGTTAACCTTGTTTAATGGCTGCTTAATCTTAATTGACTAATGGCAGCCATGTTTTTTGAGATATGCCAGTGTCCTTATAATATGTCATGACAACTTGAACAAAGACACTGCATGCCAAATTTCAAGCTGTTTGGACTAATGGTTGTGAGGTTGAGTCTTTTTCATGATTTTTGAACTTTATAGCGCCACCTTGTGGCGAAAGTCCGCGGGTTTTGAACTGTGACCTCAATGTGACGTTATATATGTGTTTGCCAAGTTTGGTGATGATATCTCATTCGGTTTAAAAATTATAGCTACATTTAGCATTTAGCTTCAATTAGCATTGAACATTTTTGCGCATTGTTTCGTGTGAGAATAAAAATCTCAACTTTTTTTTGATAATTATTGATAATCAGTGTCCAGGGAATATTTCTACACTGGTTTGGTTCTGATTGAGTGAAAAACCTAGGACTAGTTCGCAAAAGTAGGTTTCGGACAAATCGAAATGTGGCGGAAAAACGGTGCGTCCTAGAGAAAATCTGAGTGCCTCCACTTTTGTTCGCGCTGACCCAAGGATTCCAAATATGTATTTTTTTTGAGTCTAGGACAAACGGTGTACAAATGGCAGCCAAAAATGTTTAAAAAGTTTGTTTTTAGCGCCATAGCGCCACCTATGGTCCAATTAGGCTGATCTTTGGCCAGGATGTAGTGGACCGGAGTACTACCATCTCACCAAGTTTCAGCTTTCTAGGCCTTACGGTTTGGTCTGAGCAATAGCAACTTCGGAAAAAAGAAACATAATAATAATTGCTAAACTTAACAAAAACAAATAGATAATATAGCTGCAAGCAGCAATTACCGGGGTTCAAGCAATTTAGCAGCGTAAGGTTATTTAACTGTTAGGAAGCCTGTAAGTAGTTTATTCGACAATGAAATATATGATTAGAGCGTTAGAGTTTATAGATTGAGCTTACAAATGTTTGATTACACAATCCAAAACAGCAACTTCGGTTTTTGCATATTGACAAATCTTTAATGAACATTTTCAGTGACCGTTTATGTCAAAGTATTCAGTATAAGCAGCCCTGTGATATAATGTGTAGATCAAGTAATGGCACCTTAGACAAAGACACTGGATGTTAAACTGCAAGTTTGACCTCTGGCATATGTGTAACAAGTCTGGTGAAGATATTTTAATCCATTCATGAGTCATTTTAGCTCTTCCCAATAAAAATGACACAAGAGCAGTGAAAAAAGCTATTAGTGATCTCCTACTGCCATCTAGTGGCTACGGTGTAATTTATTGTGATTACAGCCTTTTAGGTGTGCATAAAAATATCCCTTTTATGAACAAGCATGTTAAAACTATACAAAAGAAAGTGTAATGTTTTATTAAAATAATTAATTATTTACAGAGTAAAAAGTGTGACAAGCTTTGACTAAATTTGATCTTAAATGCATTAACCGTGTTTAAGCCATGTCAGTTTGGGATTCAGAATGCATTCTTTGCTACAGAGCAGTAAAATAAACTATAAGTGGTCTGTTACTGCCATCTAGTCGCCACAGTTGTGATTTTTTTTTCATATGTTTTAGAGCAGGGGTGCTCAACCCTGTTCCTGGCGATCGACCTTCCAGCTGATTTCAGCTCCAACCCTGATCAAACACACCTGAACCAATTATTTAGAACGTGAGGAGCACTTGATAATTACAGGCAGGTGTGTTTGATAAGGGCTGCAATTGAAAACTGCAGGAAGGTCGATCGCCAGGAATAGGGTTGAGCACCCCTGTTTTAGAGCAAGGTCTTTAATTATAGATTCAGTTTTGCCTATTAGAATTATTATGAAGATTTTAACTGGGACAAAATTTGGTTTTTAATGCATAACAGTGTTTACATCATGTCAAAATGTCATTCAGAGTGATCCTAAATGCAATTTCAATGACTTTAAACTCTAAAAATGTAAAAAAAACAAGGGTATGCAAATGTTATGAACAAAAATTAAGTGGTCTAGTGCTGACATCTAGTGGTTAAAAATTGTAGGTGACAACTAAAAGTCTTTTTATAGTGGCAAAAATTATAGAATATTAAAAATATGTGTTTTTGAGACCTTTAAAACATCCAAGATGGACAAAAAATATAACATGTAAATAATTTAAGTGATAAGTTTGTACTAAGCTTGTTTAAAATGCAAAACCAGTGTTAATACCATGTAAACATGTGATCCTAACTGCTACTTCAATGACTTTGAACCAACAATAAGTTGTCTTCTGCTGTCATCTAGTGGCTACAAACAGTAATACAATTTTTAGACCATTTGAAGATGCATAAATACATGCCGTGTGTGTACATAAAGTTAATATTTAAAAAAAGTAAGTTTATTTTTCAGAATTATTGACCTAGGCAGTCCAGACATTTGTACAACTCTGGTTTTATTAAGAAAAACAGGGACTAGTTCCCAGAAAGAGTTTTTGAAATAATGGTGAATAATTAATGAAAGGTTTGAGTGACAGCGGTGGGTTTTGTGCCAAAGCATTTAAAATGAGCAGGCCTATGATATGGTATGTAGATTAAGTGTGTTTGTGGAAAAAGTGTGTAAATGAAGCACATTTACTGCATTTTTAAGCCATTTAGCATGTTTTTAAGACCATTTTTACTATTATAGCGCCACCTATAGCCCGATCTCCACAAAAATTTGCATGGTTCTTTATATTGATATGACATATGTGTTGACCAATTTCTGTGAGGTTTGAGTTTTCCTTATTGGTGTACAGGGATGTAGGTTCAAGTAGACACGCCCCTTTTGTAAATAAGCCTGTTACAGCGGTTAACAGTAGAAATTTCAACTTTTTTTTGATAATTATTGATCTCCTCAGTCCAGAGATTCTAACAACACTGTTTTTGTTGCGATTGAGCTAAAAACCAGGGACTAGTTCGCAAAAACAGGTTTATCATATATTGATGATTTTTTAACGAACGGTTTGAGTGACAGCAATTGTTTTAGTGTCAAACTGTTCGGTATGAGCAGGACTATCATATGATATGTAGATTAAGTGTGTTTGTGGAAAAAGTGTGTAAATGAAGCACAATTACTGCATTTTAAGCCATTTAGCATGTTTTTAGGACCTTTTTTACTATTATAGCGCCACCTATAGCCCGATCTCTACAAAATTTTGCACGTTTCTTCACATTGATATGTTACATGTGCTCACCAATTTCTGTGATGTTTTGAGTTTTTCTTATGGGTTTACAGGCATGTAGGTATGTGTAGACACGCCCCTTTTGTAAATGAGCCTATTACAGCTATCCAAAATGAAAAGTTCAACTTTTTTTTGATAATTATTGATCTCCTCAGTCCAGAGATTCTAACAACACTGGTTTCGTTGCGATTGAGCTAAAAACCAGGGACTAGTTCGCAAAAGTAGGTTTTTCATATATTGATGCTTTTTTAACGAACGGTTTTAGTGACAGCAGTGGTTTTAGTGTCAAACTGTTCGGTATGAGCAGGCCTATCAAATGATATGTATTTTGTGTGCCTTTGCAAAAGGTTGTGTGATAAACAACCCTTTACACTTTAAACATGCGTAAAATCGCCCCCTAGTGGCCGATTTTTTTCAAAACTGGTACAGACGTCTAGGACTATGTGTCGAACATGCTCACCAAGTTTCGTTTTGATCGGCCATCGTTAACCTTGTTTATAGGGTGGTCAAATTTTGATTGGCTAATGGCGGCCATTTTCTGATGTGGCCTTGGACAAAGGCACTGCGTACCAAATTTGACGTTAATCGGATGAAAGGTCGCTTAGTTATGTGTATTTTTCTATTTTTTAAGCTAATAGCGCCACCTCGTGGCAAAAACCGGCAAGTTTTGGTATGTGACCTCAATTTGACCTTATACATATGTGTGCCAAGTTTGGTGATGATAGCTCTTTCCGTTCAAAAGTTATAGCTACAATTAGCATTTAGCTTCAATTAGCATCAAACATTTTTGTGTACCGTTTCGCGCGGGAATTAAAATTTCAACTTTTTTTTGATAATTATTGATGTTCAGTGTCCAGAGAATATTGCAGAACTGGTTTGGTTCAGATTGGGTGAAAAACCTAGGACTAGTTCGCAAAAGTAGGTTTCGGACAAATCGCGACGTAGCGGAAAAACGGAGCGTCCTAGAGAAAAAAGTCGACGCTTGCACTTTTGTTCGGGCAAACCCAAGGATTCAAAAAATGTAATGTTTTTGAGTCTACGACAAACGGTGTACGAATGGCGGCCAAAAATGTCAAAAATGTTGGTTTTTGGCGCTATAGCGCCACCTATGGTCCGATTTGGCCCATCTTTGGCCAGCCTCTAGTGTACCGGAGTACTACAATCTGGCCAAGTTTCAGCTCTCTCGGACTTACGGTTTGGTCGGCCTGATAGCAACTTCGGCAGAAAAATAATAATAATAAAAATCTTAACAAATACAATAGGTTTCAGCGCTTCGCGCTTGAACCCCTAATAAAAATCTTAACAAAAACAATAGGGTTTCAGCGCTTCGCGCTTGAACCCCTAAAAATTGGACTCTGTGTTTTTAAAAGAAGAAAAAGATCGACAGTACGAAGCGTACACAGAGTTTGACCAGATCACAAGAGAAAGCGGTGTTTCTATGGTGGACTACATCGTCGAGTTCGAACGTCGATACAACAGGCTACGTAAGTTCAAAATGGAGCTCCCAGATGCTGTACTAGCTTTCAAGTTACTCGATACTGCCAGTCTTACTGTTAAAGATAAACAATTAGCGCTAACAGCTTGCCCCACCGTTTCTTTCACAGACATGAAATCAGCCTTGAAAAGAATTTTTGGCGATAACGTTACTTCACCACAAGAGGGCGCCAGTACTCTGCAGAGCGCAGATGACGCTTACTACATAAGATACTCAGGCAAACGGGAAACTAAGCTAAATACTACACAGCAATTCCAAACTGTGGCTCAAGGTACAAATCCCCTTGATAAATATGGGAGAAGAACAAAATGTGCTATTTGCCAAAGCACATTTCACTGGGCAAAGGACTGTCCAAATAAAAAGGAACATGTAAAAAAGACAAAAGATGAAGGATTAAAAGACGACATTGAAGAATGTAACATCACTTTGTTGTCAAATGAATCTATGTCTAACTCTGAAATCTTCATGGTGGAGGCTTTAGGATCAGCTGTGATTGACACAGCCTGTACAAGAACGGTGTGTGGGGAAAAATGGCTTGAAGATTACACAAGTGGGCTGACACAGAGTGAGTTCCAAAAAATAAGTGACAAACAAAGTGCAAGACCTTTTAGATTTGGTGATGGCAAAGTTGTTCACTCCACAAGGAAAGTTACTATTCCAGCAAGAATAGGACACACCAAATGCAAAATAGAGACAGAAGTTGTTCCTGCCGATATACCAATGCTTTTGAGCAAAGCATCACTCAAAAGAGCAAGTGCAGTTCTGGACATTGCACATGACAAAGCAACAATGTTTAAACAACCTGTTAAACTTGACTAACATCTTCAGGACATTACTGTGTGAACTTGAGAGATGACCGCATTCTAGATGAAAAGGAGACAAGTGAGAACAAGACACCAAATGAAGAAATTCTGTCTGTGACAGAAAACATGACAACTAAAGAAAAGGAGAGAGTACTGCTGAAACTACACAGACAATTTGGACATGCTTCAGCTGACAGACTAAAAGAATTACTGGCCTGCTCAGGTAATCATGATGATGAAAGCAACACTATTCTCGAGAACATTGTAAAAAACTGTGATACATGTAGTAGATAGAGTAAACCAAAACATAAACCTGTTGTAGGTTTGCCTATGGCATCAACATATAATGAGACCGTGGCAGTGGACTTGCATGAGCTTGGGCCTGGAATATGGTATTTGCATGCTATTGACCACTTCACACGCTTCAGTGCAGGGAGTATTGTCACCACAAAGAACCCAAGAGAGATAGTGAAGCACTTTATTCACTGTTGGATAAGTGTTCATGGTCCTCCATGCAGACTGTTTAGTGACAAAGGAGGTGAATTTAATAATGATGAAATGAGGGATATGGCTGAAAATTTTAACATTGAAGTTAAAACAACTGCAGCCTACAGCCCATGGAGCAATGGCCTTTTAGAAAGGCACAATCAGACCCTCACTGAAATTTTGCTGAAGGTGAAAAAGGACAACAACTGTGACTGGAAAACAGCCCTTGACAGCATTAAGGGCTAAGAACGCTATGCATAATGTACACGGTTTCAGCCCTTACCAGCTAGTGTTTGGACAAAACCCGAATTTGCCTTCAGTGCTCACTGATAAGCCACAAGCTCTGGAAACAAGCAGAAGTACCTGGGTTGCAAAACAAATTGAAACACTGCATGCAATGAGAAAAGCATTCACAGAAGCCGAATGCTCAGAAAGAATCAGAAGAGCCCTTCGTAAGCAACTGCGACCCGTTCATGATAGATATGAGACGGGGCACAAAGTATATTATAAGAGAATAGACTGCAGTAAGTGGAAAGGTCCAGGTGTGATCCTAGGCCAAGATGGTGTGGTTGTATTTGTCAGGCATGGCGGAACCTATGTACGGGTGCATCAGTCTAGACTGAGAAAGGTGGATGACCCACAAACAGAACTGGAGGAGACAGAAATAAAAACAAAAGAAACTCTCACAGTAACACCAGCAGCAGATCTCAGTGACACTGAAAGTGAAGATGAGCAAACATCAAACAGTGCTGAAGATGGCAGTGAATCTCCTCCATCAGAGCTGCCTGGAGGGGATAATCTTGTGCAGTCACAGATGCCACAAATATGCTCATCAATGAACAGAGAAAGCCTAAGACCTAAAATAGGCCAAATAGTTAAATACACAGACAATGTTAGTGGGAAAACTCATACTGGAAAAATCCTCAGCAGAGCAGGAAAGGCTACTGGAAAACACAAAAACTGGTACAATTTGCAGTACAGTGAGCCTGAGGAAATCGCTGGCACAACTACATCAGTCGATCTAGAACAGATGGACAATGTTCAGGTGATTCCATCTGAGCAATTTCAGTTAAGCACTGACTACAACGAGGATGATATATTGATAATACATGATGATCTCTTTATGTCTGCAAAAAATAAAGAACTCGACAGCTGGAAGAGAAATGACGTCTTTACAGAAGTGAAAGATGAAGGGCAGAAGTGTATATCCACGAGATCGGTGTGCACAGTTAAAGAAACAACTGCTGGAGTTGATCCCAAAGCTAGATTAGTTGCGAGAGGATTCGAGGAAATAAACACTCAAGACCTTCCCAAAGACTCGCCTACATGTGCCTCAGAGTCTCTAAAAATGATCATGGCAGTCATATGTCAAAATAAATGGCAGCTAAACTCCATGGACATTAAAGCAGCCTTTTTACAAGGCACAGAGTTAACCAGAGACATTTACATTCGCCCACCACAAGAAGTACAGAACAAAGGTATTTTATGGAAGTTAAAAAAATGTGTTTATGGCCTAACAGATGCTTCTTTGTTCTGGTACAATAGGGTGAAAGACATCATGCAACAACTGGGAGCTACAGTCTCAAAGGTGAATCCAGCAGTATTTTTCTGGCTAGATGATTCCTGCCAGGTGATAGGGATTCTTGCGTCTCACGTGGATGACTTTATTTGGGGTGGTACAGATACATTCTCCAAAA
This sequence comes from Danio kyathit, assembly GCA_903798195.1. Classification (NCBI taxonomy): domain Eukaryota; kingdom Metazoa; phylum Chordata; class Actinopteri; order Cypriniformes; family Danionidae; genus Danio; species Danio kyathit. The sequence continues at coordinate 44,644,039 of LR812522.1, read as the reverse complement.
CTATCATTTCTCAGTTGAAAGCTATCTTTCAAGTTGGACGGGAAGAGCATGAGAGTTTCAGCTACATTGGAATGGAAATACATTCTCTAGAGGATGAAATTCAAGTACAGCAAGGAAAGTATATAAAAAATATGCAACTTATTTCAGTGGATCCCACTAGAGCGACACAGCGTGAAGCTTCATTGACAGAACGTGAGATGGACATGCTAAAATCAAAGGTTGGACAAATATTGTGGGCTGCCAGACAAAGCAGACCTGACATAATGTGTGACATATCCATCTTAGCATCTAACACAAAGCATGCTACTATTCAGACCCTGCATTGTGCAAATAAACTTATCACAAAACTCAAATCAGAAGAGGTTAACTTGAGGTTTCAGTACTTGGGGAACAACAGCTCTGTTAAGCTAGTAGTGTTCAGTGATTCCTCGATGGGAAACCTACCAGATGGTGGCACACAAGGTGGACATTTCATCATGCTTATGGGAGAAAATGGGAAATTCTCACCAATATCCTGGCAGTCAAAACGCATCAGGAGAGTTGTACGAAGTACCTTAGCAGGAGAGGCTTTGGCACTTGCAGATGGGATTGACAATGCAGTTTTCCTTGCTACACTCTACTCAGAGATTACCACTGGTGACTGCTCATGCAACAACTTGCCCATTATATGTATAACAGACAATCATTCTCTTTTCGATGCTCTCAAATCTACAAAATCTGTCACTGAGAAGAGACTGCGCCAAGAAATCAGCAGTATGAAAGAGCTTGTGCACTCTGGAACTATTGAGCAGATCTTGTGGTCAGACACCAAAGAGCAGCTAGCTAACTGTTTGACAAAAAAGGGGGCATCTGCACTTGGCCTTCTGAAAGCTCTCAGCACAGGAGTTTGTTACCTCAACTTCTGAATGTATTTTTAAAATGCTTTGCTTTGTTGATGTTTAGTTTTTCTAACTGGGACTATAAAGTTAACAGGCCATCTTTAAATGTTTGTTCCATATATTTTTTTTTAAAAAAGGGGGAGTTTGTTAAGTTATGTTTATGAGCTGCGCATGCGTAAGGAAAATGTGTGTGCGCTAGCGCGGGTTTTTTTGGGGGTATAAAAGAGTTCCCTGTCTGTTTTTGCAGGAGTTACGTGTTGGAGGGAATAAAGTGTGTTAAATAAGAAGAACCGTTGTAGTGATTTTGATTAACAACTTTAACGATAGATCAATTGCTACAAGCTACAAACAAGTTTATTAAAACTGCTAAACTATACATCTCCTTCACGAAGTAGTTATAATTCCCTTCATAAATAAATAAATAATTACAGAGTACGCTCAGACGAGTGGGCGAAGTCAATATTATACTTATTTTGTTAAATTAACAATAAGTTAATTCAGAATATTAATAATTAATAATAACTCGTTGTTATTGATCATTAATATTCATAAACTGAGCTAATTTTGCTTCATCTCAGTGATCGTGAAGGAGTGTCCAATGAAGAAGATCAGACAGACAGTGAGGGGCCAGGTTATGAAGAGCTTTGTATGTTAAGAGGAGGATTTACTATTGTATATGATAGTGAACAGGGAGCCAGTGCAGGTGAAAGAGAATTGGAGTGATGTGATCAGAAGTACGAGAGCAGGTAACTATCCTAGCTGCTGAATTCTGAATTAACTGTAGTCTATGAAGTTGTTTATCAGGGATGCCAGATAGGAGCGAGTTACAGTAATCAATCCGTGATGTAATCAGAGCATGAACAAGCACTTCAGTACTTTAAGATGGTGAAGAGGGAAGTCTTGCAATGTTACGCAAATGAAAAAAGGCAGAACGTGAGACATTACTAATATGAGAACCAAACGAGAGCATGCCATCCAGAATAACCCCAAGACTTTTCACATGGGTTGAGAAAGTTACTGGAGAGTTATCAATAAACAGGGTAAAGTATTGAGCTTTGGATAAAACAGACTTCGAGCCAATCAGAAGGGCTTCAGTTTTACTGGCATTTAACTGAATTATTAGTCATCCATATATTAATCTCATGTAAACATTTAGTAAGATCAGGAGGGGGTGAGATGTTGTGGGTTTTGTGGAGATATAAACTTGGGTATCATCTGCATAACAATGACAATGTATGCCAAAAGAAGGAAATATATGACCTAGAGCTAAGATATAGATAATAAATAAGAGTGGCCCCAATACTGACCCTTGAGGAACACCATGAAGGACTGAAACAGGATCAGAGCATCTATTGTTTATCTGCACAAACTGTTTTCTGTCACTTTAATAGGAAGAAAACCAGCTAAGTGCATTGTCAGCTATTGACAATGAATATTAAAATCTCCCATCAACATAATATTCGGAGATAAGGTACACACATGTGTTAAAATAGCAGACAGCTCACTAAGAAATATATTCAATGCAGATAGCTTTGGTGGTCTATAAATTACAACTAGAACAGTAGGAGTCAGACCTTTTAGTAGTACAGCAAAGACTTCAAAAGATGTAGGCTCTACTATCTGTATCGGACAGACGTTAAAACAGTCACGGTAAATTAGTGCAAGACCTCCCCCTTTAGCGGTACAGCGAGGTTTACACAAATACTTATATCCAGAAAGGTACAGTTTGGATCAAAATAAAAAAAGTCATTGGGCTTCTGCCAAGTCTCAGTAAGACACATATAATCTATACTTTGGTCCTCAATAAGTTCATGGATGTAGGATGTTTTATTGCTGAGAGATCGAACATTAAAAAGCATAAAACGAACAGTAGACATGTAATCTGACCTGGGCAGCGATGAAAGCACGTCATGGTTATTATGGTCGTTTAAATCATTTTGATTTTGACTATTAAACCTATGTGCCTTAGTAATGTTGGTAAATTAAAATGAAGTGGTTAAAAATCTTAATATAGCTGAATGGATTATTAAGAAATATTCAATAATTATCTATACCAAATGATATGACACACGATATCGTGATCATTCTGATCTCTTCTAGAAAACACAGGATCATAGAAATGCTGCAGTGTAATCATGTGTGTGTAGAGATGATCTACCTGAGAACAGGTCGTGTGTGTTCACTCCTAAAATTAGCTGGTGGATCTAAAGACGCATCACTCTTCAGAGACACACAGCTGGGCTCTGCTTCTGCTCTCCTCCTCTTACATGAGCTGAAACAGAGGAGATTAGAGTTCAGCACTGCACACACTGGAGTCAACACACCAGATATTACTCAACATTTAAACATCACTTTAACTCAAGCTTCTGTAAATGATAATAATGATAATGACAATCATTCCGTGTGGGGGATCAGTATTTGTCTCATTAGTTGTAGGCCTTTTGGCAAATGTCTCAATTAAGTTTATCTGTTTTAAAGAGTGTTTACTGATGTTGAACCTTGTTTCAAACAGTAGCTATCTGTATTGTGATTTTAGCGTGCGGAAAAACTGCCAGCAGAACTAAAGCCAATAGATTTTTTTAACCATCTCTCACCATGTGAGTACCAGATGCGCCAGCGAGACGTGCACCAACAATCTGTCCTCTTCTGAACTCTGATATGTCCCCATGATGTTGTGTGCATTGCACTATTTTGAGCACAATTGGCTACTACTCTGCAAATTAAACCTTCAGACTGTGCTCTAACTGCTGGAATGTGCAATCAATAAAGATTGGCCAGCAGGTTGCTCACATTTAGCCATAAAACCTCTAACACTAAATTGGCCAGTGCCTCAGATTCATTGTCCAACCGCTGTAGATTACACTGATCTGAACTGACTAGAACTTCATCTATGTTAAGCTGCTTTGACACAATCTACATTGCAGAAAGTGCTATAGTGCGGTGGCTACCTGCAGTGAGGAGATTGTAAATAAAAAAGGATGTCACCAGAGTGGCTTTTAGGTTTCTTTTCATGTGCATCCAGCCACCAGCTCCCTATCTGAAAGAGTGTTTAGCATAGGGGTAATGTAATTATTCAACTTTACAATCTGTAATGTTGAAGTGTATTTGAGTAATGATGGCTGGTTCCTTTAATTAAAGCTCAGATTTAATGATCATTATTTCATCTGTTGACAGAGTTTGAGGTTTACTGTATCATTATTATTCACACCTTAAAGTTTGCTTTGATTGTTCAGCATTTACACTTCACCATTGCACACACTATGTCCCATTTTATTGATCAAGTTTCAGAGTCTCCTTAACACTTGTGTTTATTTTATTATAGAGAGATCAGATATTTAGTTTAAATATTTTTGACTATTAAACCTATGTGCCTTAGTAATGTTGGTAAATTAAAATAAAGTGGTTAAAAAATCTTAATATAGCTGAAAACAAGTGTAAACAAGTGTCATTTGGTGACTATTTGTCCTTTGAATATCTGAGTATAGCACTAAAGGGTGCTCCACGTATTTTACTGATAATTATCTACAGACCTCCAAAATATTCTCCAACTTTTATTGATGATTTTACAGAGCTGTTATCAATAGTAACCTCTGAGTTTGACTATTTTACTATTGCTGGGGATTTTAATATTCACATTGATAATCCAGAAATCAATGCTGTAAAAGAACTCATGACTGTCTTTAACACTTTTGATCTGACTCAGCATGTTCAAGGACCCACACACAATCGTGGACACACTCTTGATCTACTTATAACTAAGGGTCTACACATTTCATCGACTGTTGTTAAGGATGTTGCACTATCTGATCATTTCTGTATTTTCTTTGATATATTGATTACTCCAGCCATTAAAGACAGATCTGTCTCTGTCAGAAAGAGATGCATAAATGAGAACACTAGTGAGCAGTTTATGAAGGCCATATCACTCGCACCAAGTATATCTGCAGACTCTGTTGATTCTTTTCTTGATTTGTTTAACTCTAAAGTTAGGAACGTCATAGATGACATTGCTCCTGTTAAAGTCAGGAAGAGAACTGGGATGAAAAACGGGCCTTGGAGGAAAACAACAGCAGTTCTAATGATGAAAAGACAGTGCAGAAAAGCTGAGCGTATGTGGAGGAAGACGAAACTAGTAGTCCACTATAATATCTATAAAGACAGTCTTCATGCTTTTAATGTCAAACTACAAACCGCTAGGCAGACTTTCTTTTCAAGCCTTATAAACAGCAATCAAAATAATACTCGCTTCCTCTTTGCAACGGTAGAGAGACTCATAAACCCCCCCAGTACGATTCCCAGTGAACTACTCTCGGAAAGTAAATGTAATGAGTTCGCTCATTTCTTTACTGATAAGATCAATAATATCAGAAAGGGAATCAGCTCATCCAATCAGCCAAGTTGTGTCGACGTCAGACAAGCTCAATCACAACTTAAGAAATCAGACATTATGTCTGATTTCATGGCAATTAATGGTAAAATCTTAGTGGAGATCATGCAAATTATGAAAACATCAACCTGCAGTCTTGACACACTCCCCACATCATTCTTCAAAACGGTGTTTAACTGTTTAGAAATGGATCTCCTAAAAGTGGTAAATGTTTCACTTCTGTCAGGGACTTTTCCAAATTCACTTAAAACTGCAGTTGTTAAACCCCTCTTGAAAAAGAGTAATCTGGATAACACCCTATTGAGCAGTTACAGGCCGATCTCAAATCTCCCTTTCATTGGAAAAATCATTGAAAAAGTTGTTTTCAACCAGGTTAACACGTTCTTAAACTCCAAGGGGTGTTTAGACAATTGTCAATCTGGTTTCAGAGCACATCACAGTACAGAGAGCGCTCTTATAAAGATAATCAATGATATCCGCCTAAATACAGATTCAGGTAAACTAACAGTGCTGGTATTGCTGGATCTCAGTGCTGCATTTGACACTGTCGATCACAGCATACTTCTGGATAGGCTGGAAAATTGGGTTGGGCTGTCTGGGACGGTCCTCAAATGGTTCAGATCTTATCTTGAAGGGAGAGGTTACTATGTCAGTATAGGTGACCATAGGTCGAGGTGGACACCGATGACATGTGGAGTCCCACAAGGCTGCATTCTGGCACCTCTCCTGTTCAACCTTTATATGCTCCCTCTGAGCCAAATAATGAGAAAGAACCAAATTTCCTACCACAGCTATGCTGATGACACTTAGATCTACTTAGCCTTAATGCCTAATGACTACAGCCCTATTGACACCCTCTGCCAATGCATTGATGAAATGAACAGTTGGATGTGCCAAAACTTTCTTCAGTTAAACAAAGAGAAAACTGAAGTCATTGCGTTTGGGAACAGAGATGAGGTTCTCAAGGTGAATGCGTACCTTGGCACTAAAGGTCAAACAACTAAAAATAAGGTCAAGAATCTTGGTGTGACTCTGGAGTCAGATCTGAGTTTCAATAGTCATGTCAAAGCAGTTAGTAAATCAGCATACTATCATCTCAAAAACATTGCAGGAATCAGATGCTTTGTTTCCAGTGAAGACTTAGAGAAACTTGTTGATGCTTTTATCAGCAGCAGGGTGGATTACTGTAACGGCCTCCTCACGGGCCTTCCCAAAAAGACAGTCAGACAGTTGCAGCTCATCCAGAACGCTGCGGCCAGGATTCTGACCAGAACCAGGCAATCAAAGCACATCACAGCTGTCCTCAGGTCTTTACACTGGCTCCCAGTTACATTCAGAATAGATTTTAAAGTACTATTACTGGTCTATAAATCACTAAATGGCCTAGGACCTCAATACATTACAGATATGCTTACTGAATACAAACCTAGCAGATCACTCAGATCTTTAGGATCATATAAACTAGAAATTCTAAGAGTTCAGTCAAAGCAGGGTGAATCAGCTTTCAGCTACTACGCCCCTCGCTGCTGGAATCAGTTTCCAGAAATGATCAGATGTGCTCCAACATTAGACACATTCACATCAAGACTGAAAACACATCTGTTTAGCTGTGCCTTTACTGAATGAGCACTGTGCTGCGTCCGACAAATTGCTTACGTTTTTCTTTTCTTTTTCATTTTTTACAACCTGTTTTAACACATTTTTGTCTGTTTTTATCTGTTTTTTATTATCTGTTTTTATTTTTATTTTTTCTTACACTTGTCTTTTTTATTCCTGTTTATGTAAAGCACTTTGAATTGCCACTGTGTATGAAATGTGCTATATAAATAAACTTGCCTTGCCTTGCCTTGCCTTGAATGGATTATTAAGAAATATTCAATAATTATCTATACCAAATGATATGACACACGATATCGTGATCATTCTGATCTCTTCTAGAAAACACAGGATCATAGAAATGCTGCAGTGTAATCATGTGTGTGTAGAGATGATCTACCTGAGAACAGGTCGTGTGTGTTCACTCTTAAATTTTACTGGGTGATCCATAGACCAGTCACTCTTCACAGACACACAGCTGGGCTCTGCTGCTACTCTCCTCCTCTTACATGAGCTGAAACAGAGGAGATTAGAGTTCAGCACTGCATACACTGGAGTCAACACACCAGACATTACTCAACATTTAAACATCATTTTAACTCAAGCTTCTGTAAATGATAATAATGATAATGACAATGTGAAAGATGCTGGTTTGAAATGTTTGGAACTTTATTGAAAAGCAGCAACAGTAATCATGTACAGCAGTGTTCTCAGCTTCAGCTACATGCTTGGTACACCTATGTGTCTTTCTTCCTCTTAGGTCTCCTCATAACGGGTTAGTAGTGTCTGTGCTCCTCCATCTTCAGCTCTGAGATGTTCAGTAAGGTTCAGGTCTGGGCTCTGGGCACTCCAGCACATTCACAGGGACACACTAAAAAATAATGCTCCTATTTTTCATTTATATGATCATTTAAATGATGCGTGTGCTTTCGGTTTCATTTTCACTGCTAAGTGCAGTTTATATTTCCTGCACGGCACCTAAATGATCGCTCTGTGCCACAAACTGAACATTATTCAGCAATCGTAGAAATGCTGGATAGAGATCGTCTAGGGGGTCGAATCGAGATGACGATCTTTTCATGATTAATCGTGCAGCTCTAATGTACAGATGACATATTTGTATATGTTTGAAATCTAAACTTGTATTTTAAATATATGATTTGAATTACTTGAATTAGAAATGAGATCTGCTGCAGGTCATTTACCGTCGGCCTATGTGTGTCAGTGTGTACAGTGCTTTACCAATTCACATGTGCGGTATTTCTGTGATCTGGTGCGAGTGAGATCACATAAGTGAACCGTTATTTTACACAACTACGAGCACACGTTTAACACATTAGTCATAATTATTTTACCAGTGATGCAGCATGGGGAAATCCTGAGTTTGCACTAACTGAAACGGGAGCACAACAGCAGCGGTCTGCAGAAGGGCTTCTCTAGCGCGTGTGTATCTGCTCTGAAAGCGCCGTGCGCATCTTCCTCTGGCTCTGCGGCAAGCGGACTGATTTTTAACATCTGATGACGCGATGCACTACAGTAAACATTAAAAGCACACTAGCATAATCTACACTTCAGGGAACAGCCAATGCTGTCTGATCACATGAGTCTCTGAGTTATCGTACGCGTCAAAGGGTTAAAGTGTGTTCATTTTATTCTTTAAATATTCAGAGATTCTTCACCGCTGGAAGGAAGGCCACAGTGTGAAAACCACTGATCTAAACTCTTCATTTCCTCGCTTGCTTTCTTTTCTATGTTTTTGTTGTTATGTTTTGTACGTTTGTTTGTTATATGTTAGACTAGTCAATAAATCACGCAATAAACACGTTGAATTGTTTGGAACTTTATTGAAAAGCAGCAACAATAATCATGTACAGCAGTGTTCTCAGCTTCAGCTACATGCTTGGTACACCTATGTGTCTTTCTTCCTCTTAGGTCTCCTCATAACTGGTTAGTAGTGTCTGTGCTCCTCCTTCTTCACCTCTGAGATGTTCAGTAGGGTTCAGGTCTGGGCTCTGGGCTCTCCAGCACATGCACACGGGTGTCCTGCAGACAGTGCTCTGTTATCTGGGCTGTGCTGAGGGTCTCTGTGCTGCTGAAGATGAACCGTCCTCCTCTATGGTCAGTTTGGCCACTGGACACACTAGGAAGAGTCCTGTTGCTCCTCTTTTTCATTTAGAGATGCTGGAGATTTACAGCAGTCTGTGTTTTAGGAATATTATGATAAAGGAGGCCCACGCTGGTGGTGGCTGGCAAATTACAAACAAAAGAAACACTGGAGGGGAAAATCACTAAATATTATAAAATGATCATTATTACTACAAACACTTTAATTTGTTCATTTGTGTTTTATAGGTTAATTGTGGACATTTTTCATTTTCACACTCTGTCAGAGTAAAACTAGACTATAGACACATCTCTCTCTCTCTCTCTGCATTAGCATACACAGAAAACACAAGTGTATAACTTCTGAAATCCAAATCCTCTAAAGGATTGTTAGTCTGCATTATTTATTGCAACTGGAGCCAGGAACACTTCCCTAAAGACAGTATAATGTGAACGGCATCTGCGCTTATGTCAGTCTGTTTCTCCTTATCCTGAGGTCTCCATAATCCTGGATTCGGCCGTATCCTGAGCAGCTGCAGTGATCATGGAGGAGTGGAGAGTGTGACACTGATTCCTGTCTATCGGTGGGTTTCCTGTTCAGTGTTTGGGCTTTCAGCAGAGAGAGATACATTACAATAATGTGAACTGAACTGAGCTTCATCTGTGAACACTGAACTGAAGCAGTTTCACTTCACTATAATCTTCTGTGTTCAGCTGCTTCGACACAATCTACATTGTAAAAGTGCTCTAGAAGTAAAGATCAATTGAACACAGAGCCTTTACTGTCCTCAGCTGCAGAACCTATTTAGAGGATCATCTTTATGGAATACCTCAGATGTGAGTCTTACAGATGTGTGATATAATATGGTCATCATGATCACGACTGCAGTAATCTACACGTTTCCTAAAGTGTGTGACTAGACGGCTCCCTTTTTAATCCCCCCTGACTGCACACGGCTGATCTCTCTGACCGCTGTCTGCAGCCGTGGTTCAAGCCAAACGCATCTAAAGGCTGTGAATATAAGTGACCTATAAGTGAATTATTTAAATACATTTGCACAGATTTTAAACAGACTTATCTCTAGTTGTCATTATGGGCTGCTGTATGCAGAAAATGATGTATTTAACTCATTTTAGAATAAGCTTATGACATAAAAAAGGAAAAACATTTGGGGACAGGGGCGCCGCTAGCAATTTTGGGCCCCATGAAAAAATGTGAGGATGGGCCCCCTACTACCAAGCTAGTTATCCAAACTCTTGTCTGCAATGTGGTTATACTGACCTATGCATTTTATTATTGATTTTCTCCACTATTATCAGTTTTTAGTAAGAGAACGACCATGGCTGTAGCTAGCAGACGATTTATTGTTCAAATGTAAATGTAGTACAAAAAAAGGAGCAGTAATCAAATATTCACTGAAACTTTAACATTTTAAACACACAAAACACCAATGTGTAACTATTTAAATAACTGTACTGCAATACACTGGAGCAGTGACAAAAAGCATAAGACACAATTATATTTCAATGAGACCCATAAATAAGAAATGTTCTTTTGCCATTCTGGTGTTGTAATCATTCCAATAACTCATCTCTAATAACTGATTTATTTTCTCTTTGTCATGATGACAGTAAATAATATTAGACTAGATATTCTTCAAGACACTTCTATACAGCTTAAAGTGACATTTAAAGGCTTCACTAGTGTAATTAGGGTAACTAGGCAGGTTAGGGGAATTAGGCAAGTTATTGTATAATGATGGTTTGTTCTGTAGACTATCGAGAAAATATATAGCTTAAAGGGGCTAATAATATTGACCTTAAAATGGTTTTTAAAAATTAAAAACTGCTTTTATTCTAGCCAAAATAAAACAAATAAGACTTTCTCCAGAAGAAAAAATATTATCAGACATACTGTGAACATTTGCTCTGTTAAACATCATTTGGGAAATATTTAAAAAAAAATAAAAAATTAAAAGGGGGGCGAATATCTGTATGTGCGTGTGTAACTGAGTACATACAGTAAAGTAATACAGACAGAATTCTGCAGATTTATTACATTTAAATTACACCATTCACTATGGACTCCACTTTAACAATCTAGGCTCAAAGACTGGCTTGAGGAGCATCCTGGCTATGACATATTTAAAAGATACATAATTAATCAAAACCTGTCTGCATGGACATTGAGATATTGTTTTATGCTATTCTGCTGATATGGTATGAGTTTGACTAATCAGGTATATTACTAGAAATGGTCCACTGGGCAAAAAAAAAAAAAGAAATAGATCATTAGCTTTCAAGGAAACCTAGCTTGATAAATTGTCACCCTGCCTGCCTTTAAAATCACAGCTAAAATTTTGTGTCTTAGTTTTATGGTTGCTTTGCTGTTATAGCTAATATCATTCTACATAATCAACATTGTGGAAAAATAGCAGTAATTTAATAGTGGCCACGTCAACAATTAAGTTAATATCATAGTGAAACTAATACTTAAACGCAGACTGCAATGCATATGCTATTTTTAAAGGCAGGATCTCAGTGATATACTTGTTACCTGCTTCTTTAACTGTGAGATGAGTTTAGGGAACTTCGTAGGGAAGAGCGGGTGAGGGCGAATCTGCATCTATGTATGAGGTAGACATATAGAGCTCATCATTAGCAAAGTAAATTAAGCTTTTAAAAGAAAGCTCCGTGCTCTGTGAATAAACATAACGTTACCTTTCTTTTAAAAAAACCTGTGCCGTCCCTTTTTCTCTCTCTCTGCTTTTTGAAACCTCTCTTTTCGTTTTTGATGACTGGATTTAGTCTGTGTTAATCTCGAGGACACCGCTGCTTTGACAGTTTTTACCTGACGATTGCCTCAACAAAGCAACTCTCTTCCCGCTACTGACGGACTGAACCATATAGTGAAGGGAGGGGGGGGTGCAATTTGACAGTGACAGACACGAGAGGCAGATATAAGCCGTATTTTTATTTCTAATAAATTGTTTTACTTGTAATTTAGAAATTACATTCGTAATTTATATTACATTATAGTACTGTTATTAATTATAAAGCTCTGGGGGCCCCTAGAGTGCATGGGCCCTTAGAATAGTCCTAACTTTCCCCCACTTAGCGGCGCCCCTGCTTCACATAATAACACACAATCACTAATCAAACAATAACGTCAGGGAACCTTAATATGAAAATGTAATGTCTATTACCTGCATCCTGTAACTGAATCCTGAGCTCCAGAAGTGTGTGTGTCCTCCATGATGGATGTGAAGAGTCAGATCTCCAGCAGAAAGTCTAGCAGACACTGAGAAACAATCACAGATGTCCAGTCATTGATCAGCCTTCATAATTGATCAGGAATAGATCAGCAGCTGCAGCCACACTCAGATCACGAGCTTCATCACGAGTAAACAAATGAAGGATTACAGCCATCGTCCTTCTGCTGTTAGATCAACACACATCATACATACCGGCTCACATAAACTCTACACGCGTCCTCGAGTCCTTCCAGCGCGTTTATATTATACAATATAGTAGATTAAAGACTTCCCGCTTTCCAGACGACGGACTTTACACGTGTCTAAAATGGCGGCGATAACTCTGCTTTCACTTTCAATTGTGAAGAAAGCGGAAATACACGGGTTGCCAGATCCCGGAAAAACACCCATCGCAAACACAACAGAGGAGTCACTCAGAGATAATGGGCCTGTTTCAGTAAAGAGGTTCAATCAACTCGGAGTTTAAACTTGAACTCAGAGTTTTCGGTTTCAGAATAGCTGATCTGGGGAGATATATCCAGCTGCAGGCCCGCAGAACCACACACGTTTCAGGCACACACAATCCAGCACACACATTCTAGGCAAGCCATATATGGTTACGACGGAAGTTAATGTTATTAACGTCTTCTCGGACATCGTCACCAATATATTTATATATATATTGTTGATAAATATTGTCCACAATAAACAATAGTGTTTACTGTTTCACAAATATTGCGATCGAGGCGGGCAAATGGTGAACATTGTTTCCGATCGCCATTCAATATAATAGACTGAATAGTTTTCTATCAGTCATCATAGATGATCAGTCATTATTATCTGACAGAGTCAATATAGCAGATACTCGCTTGCTGGCCTTGCTGAACTATCTAAATTGGACAGTTTTAATTTATATAATGGATGAAGGAAATAATAGCAAGTTAATATGCACAGGCAATAACATCTTTATATGTAATAAAAAATCTTTTTACATTTAATAAATGTGAACACTATATTTTACTCAAGCGATTTTATAGTATTTATTTGCTTAATTTTCTAAATAACTTTTTCATTAATGATTTCCCACATTAAATACTATAGTAATTTATAGTAAGTAATATATTGTTTTTAAACCATAAAGTACTGGTAATTTGTGGTAATTATAGTTGCAACAAATTTAGCAATACAAACAAATTAACTGTTAATAATGAATTATATATATATTACTAACAGTTGCTACAGTTTAGTAAAAGATAGTAGTTTAAATCAGTTTATACCTATATTATTTTAAATTATTATCTATAGTAATTCATTTTTTAAGTGACACATTATTGTTTTTTTTAATATATATATTTTACAACAAATCGATTTTAACCAAGTACAACATTAAGATCCTGAATTAGTTTATTACACTTAATACAATTAGACGGTCTGTTATGTTTTCTTTGTGTATGTGGATACTGAATAAAGTCTTAAGTGTTTAACCAATTATTTTTATTTACATAATTTGAGTTCAGAAACTGTAGCGATGTTAAAATGATCTTTACGATATAATAATGAAATAATGACTGAAATAGGAAACCATAAACTGTTGACAGTCTAATGAATGGCAATCGTAGCACGGGCGTTCTCGATCGCCGTACTTGTGAAATACACTAGGTGGCGATAACGCTCGTAAGGAATTAGTTATTTACCATATATGGCTTGCCTAGAACGTGTGTCCTGGATTGTGTGTGCCTGAAACGTGTGTGGTTCTGCGGGCCTGCAGCTGGATATTATTGGATCTGGGTTGGGTCCAGTACCGCCGCTTCCTATACGCAGAGTACGCAGGCTGAGTAGGGCCTCAGCTCCGGAGGGGGGCACCATTTCGGATGGTTGCTCAAAAAAACAATATTAACATTTATTTAATAATATTAACATAAACTGAGTGTAAATAAAATGTATATTGATAATATGTTGTTAAATACATTAAAAAAAATTAATTTTATGACGAACGCAAAAACAAACATGTGACGTAATTTTTTCCGTGAACGCGCATAGACGCGTACGCGCGGCGCGGTCCACTTATCTGTGCTGCTCTGCTAGCAGCAAAAAATATTTAGAACTGATGCAAGTTGCAGCTCTATCCCCGGGAAGACAACAACAGTCTGGAGCCGAGAAGAGGAAAAAAGTGCCAGATGAATCGCGTGCATCATTTTCAGGTAACTTCCATGAATCTGGAAAACATATTTTGCTTGTTCACTAGTGAGGCTAACGTTTAAACTTCGCCACAACTGCACCAAATCTGCCTTATTTGTTGTTGTTTACGTTCAGTTTATTTGCTTTGCGGCTCTGCATTGTGCTTTAAACTGTGACAGGACATGTTTTATGACGTTTGCCCCTCTTCCCCATGTTGCTGATAATTACACAAACTCAATTATTTTATTAACTTGTGCAATACTTTACAATTCTGTTTGCACCCCAGCTACATACACACACACTGCACAATTATTTCACTGTAATTATTATTTTTTATTATATACTTATTATATTATATGATTATATATTATAAAATTCTTTGCAGTTATTGTTTTGTCTATTTCTATACATTTCTTATTGCTGCTGTTGTTATTGCTTGTATCACTGCAATGACAATAAAGTCTCTTTAGTCTTTACATCATTGGATTGGTGTGTTTTAGGCCGGTTTTTCATCTTTGTACATTACTATATGAAATAACAAAACTGACTCATTCTGTAATTTCTGAAAGATCAATAATATAAAGTCTAATATTATATAAAAGCATGCTAATCTAATATAATATAAAAGCATGAATTTATTAATAATTATTTTTTCTGAATGTTTAAAATTACACAAATACACTCATTTTAATACACTTTTTAATTCTGAAAAACCTCAAAAGTCTTTGATTTATACTGACAGTGAGAGTCAGTGTTTGTCACCATAGATTATAGTGCAAGTTAAATCCACATTTTGGTTGTAGTTTAGACACATTATGAAGAGTGCTTGACTAGCTCATTGTTTTAATAGTATGTCATGAGTTTTTCTCTAAATGACTGATTTCTTCTGTATTGTATATGGAGGTTCAATGCTGAAAATTGTCCCAAAAGAAGATGAGGTGGCCTGATCCAGCACTGCTCCAGAGGCAGCTGCACAGGTACAGACACGGAGACAGGATGCAGCCCTGAAGACCACCCATCTCTACAGGTACAGAGAGGGTTTTATTCCTTACCTTTAGTAAAGTTGGAAATTGGGAATGCTTCTGCAGAAGACATGTGTGTTTACTTTGATGTAAACTATTATTTTGTAATGTAAATATTTGAATGTTTTAGTATCATTTTGAGTGTTTAAATGCACATTTATCCATATAAATAAATAAATACATGTTTAAATACATATGTTTGTGTGTTTTTGTTCCTCTGTGGGGGCACCACAGTAAAATTTCGCATAGGGCACCCTTTTGGCCAGCAGCGGCCCTGTATGTGACCTCTAAGATGTGGGCATGTTGTATAGAAACTGGTATTTGTATGCCTCTGAAGTGGAATTATGTAATGGATATATGCAGTGAGTAGAGCAAAACGAAGATTGTAGGTATTAAATTGTTGCTCCAATAGGTGGCGATAAACACCCATCTAAATGTCTGTCACTGTATTCTTCATGTTTGATTGGATTAATCATTTTTTTTATGTCTTTATAAGCGGGTTAATCAATCATCAACTGAAAATGAGATTGAAAAATATCAACCTAAAGTATATAATATACTAATATATATGTATATGTACAGTTGAAGTCAGAATCATTAGCCTCCCTGAATTATTAGCCCCCCTGTTTATCCCCCCCCCCAATTTCTGTTTAACTGAAATATTTCTTCAACACATTTCAATCATAATAGTTTTAATAACTCATTTCTAATAACTGATTTATTTTATCTTTGCCATGATGACAGTGATTTGCCATGATGACAGTGATTAAAGTGACATTTAAAGGCTTAACTAGGTTAACTAGGCAGGTTAGGGTAATTAGACAAGTTATTGTATAATGATGACTATCGGAAAAAAAATTAGCTTAAAGAGGCTAATAATATTGACCTTAAAATCATTTTGGAAATATTTAAAAAAGAAAATTCAAAGGGGGGCAAATAATTCTGACTTCAAGTGTGTGTGTGTGTGTGTGTGTGTGTGTGTGTGTGTGTGTGTGTGTGTGTGTGTGTGTGTGTGTGTGTGTGTGTGTGTCTGTGTTCCCCTAAGGAAATCCTAGAACCACCATTTTCCACTGATCTATATTATTAATATTGTTAACAATTATAATAATATATAAAGCTGCACTGCGCATAAAATATGCATTATATGGAAAGATCTAAAAAGCAAGTATCATCTAAACTCTTCTATAGACAATATTTCCTAGAAAGATTATATCCCCAAGTGTCATAATGAGCACTGCTGTTGTGGTTAATCAGCATAAAAGTAAAATTCAACAAACCAGACAAGTGCTGTACGGGACAAATCAAATGGTTCAGAAAGCCATTTTTACAAGAATTATTTTAGAAGATTAATCATTATTATTTGACAGTTTCTCGAGATTAAATCCTCACACATCATCTTAGAAAGTTTCTTATGATTATGACTTGCAAATTATATATATTTAATGGCGTTATCTTTTAACCTGCGTTTTAACCTGCGCGCGCGAGCAGTAGTTTTCTCGCGTGTAGGCCTGTAATCTGCTCGCGGTTCACTTCTCCTCGCGCGTAAACGTCACCGCTGCGCTCGATTATTATTGGCATTGATTTGCCGCCATAATATTCAACAAGTAGCTTGCAAAGTGAACTCTACAGGATATTCAACAAGTGCCCTGCAGAGTGGACTCCACAGGATATTAAACAAGTGCTCTGCAGAGTGGACTACACAGGATATTCAACAAGTAGCTTGCAAAGTGAACTCTACAGGATATTCAACAAGTGCCCTACAAAGTGGACATCACAGAATATTCATCAAGTGCCCTGCAAAGTGGACATCACAGAATATTCAACAAGTGCCCTACAAAGTGGACTCCACAGAATATTCAACAAGTGCCCTACAAAGTGGACTCCACAGGATATTCAACAAGTGCCCTGCAAAGTGACTCCACAGGATAGTCATCAAGTGCCCTAAAAAGCGGACTCCACAGAATATTCAATAAATGCCCTACAAAGTGCACTCCACATGATAATAAACAAGTGCCCTGCAAAGTGGACTCTACGGAATATTCAATAAGTGCCCTACAGAGTGGACTCCACAGGATATCCAACAAGTGCCCTACAGAGTGCACTCCTCAGGATATTCAACAAGTGCCCTACAAAGTGGACTCCACAGGATATTCAACAAGTGCCCTACAAAGTGACTCCACAGGATAGTCATCAAGTGCCCTAAAAAGTGGACTCCACAGAATATTCAATAAATGCCCTACAAAGTGCACTCCACATGATATTAAACAAGTGCCCTGCAAAGTGGACTCTACAGAATATGAACAAGTGCCCTGCAAAGTGGAGTCCACAGGATATCCAACAAGTGCCCTACAGAGTGCACCCCACAGGATATCCAACAAGTGCCCTACAGAGTGCACCCCACAGGATATTCAACAAGTACCCTGCAAAGTAAACTCTACAGAATATTCAATAAGTGCCCTACAGAGTACACCCCACAGGATATTTAACAAGTGCCCTACAGAGTGGACTCCACAGGATATTCAACAAGTGCCCTGCAAAGTGAACTCTACAAAATATTCAATAAGTGCCCTACAGAGTGCACCCCACAGGATATCCAACAAGTGCCCTACAGAGTGCACTCCTCAGGATATTCAACAAGTGCCCTACAAAGTGGACTCCACAGGATATTCAACAAGTGCCCTACAAAGTGGACTTCACAGGATATTCAACCAGTGCCCTACAAAGTGAACTCCACAGGATATTCAACAAGTGCCCTACAAAGTGGACTCCACAGGATATTCAACAAGTGCCCTACAGCGTGCACTCCACAGGATATTCAACAAGTGCCCTACAAAGTGGACTCCACAGGATATTCAACAAGTGCCCTACAAAGTGGACTCCACGGAATATTCAACAAGTGCCCTACAAAGTGGACTCCACAGGATATTCAACAAGTGCCCTACAAAGTGGACTCCACAGGATATTTAACAAGTGCCCTACAAAGTGGACTTCACAGGATATTCAACTAGTGCCCTACAAAGTGGACTCCACAGGATATTCAACAAGTGCTCTGCAAAGTGAACTCTACAGCATATTCAACAAGTGCCCTGCAGAGTGGACTCCACAGGGTATTCAACAAGTGCTCTGCAAAGTGAACTCTACAGGATATTCAACAAGTGCCCTACAAAGTACACTCCACAGGATATTAAACAAGTGCCCTACAAAGTGGACATCACAGAATATTTATCAAGTGCCCTGCAAAGTGGACATCACAGAATATTCAACAAGTGCCCTACAAAGTGGACTCCACAGGATATTCAACAAGTGCCCTACAAAGTGGACTCCACAGGATATTCAATAAGTGCCCTACAAAGTGGACTCCACAGAATATTCAACAAGTGCCCTACAAAGTGCACTCCACAGGATATTCAACAAGTGACCTACAAAGTGCACTCCACAGGATAGTCATCAAGTGCCCTAAAAAGTGGACTCCACAGAATATTCAATAAATGCCCTACAAAGTGCACTCCACATGATATTAAACAAGTGCCCTGCAAAGTGGACTCTACAGAATATTCATCAAGTGCCCTGCAAAGTGGAGTCCACAGGATATTCAACAAGTGCCCTACAGAGTGCACCCCACAGGATATTCAACAAGTAGCCTGCAAAGTGAACTCTATAGAATATTCAATAAGTGCCCTACAGAGTACACCCCACAGGATATTTAACAAGTGCCCTACAGAGTGGACTCCACAGGATATTCAACAAGTGCCCTGCAAAGTGAACTCTACAAAATATTCAATAAGTGCCCTACAAAGTGCACTCCACAGGATATTAAACAAGTGCCCTACAAAGTACACTCCACAGGATATTCATCAAGTGCCCTGCAAAGTGCACTCCACAGGATATTCAACAAGTGCCCTACAAAGTGCACTCAGAATATTCAACATGATTTCAGTTTGAAGGGAGCGTATGCGTGTCGTTCATATAGCTTTTAGGCTTTGCATGGTCGCAGACCCGACAGTGACGCGCACCTCTCAAAAAAATTTAACTACACGACACAACAATGAGTAGCGCAAGCTCTGTGATTGGTTGGCTTGGTAGCGGTGATGAGTTTGGGCGGGGCTGAGACCCACAAGCCTGATGCAGTGAGTGTTTACAAGTGTGGAGTCCCGTGAAGGAGCTCCAGATGAAGACTGTTGTGTTGTGTTTACCTCATGATTAAAGTTGCTGCACGTCCGCCGGTTCCCGCCTCAAAATGAGCGAGTTTGAGCTACTCGTACATTAAGGTAGCGTATGCCACACTTCATACTTCCATCAACAAACATTCAGAAAGTAAATAAAGGTTTCTTGTGCTCCGGTAGAGAGTGATAAAGAAAAGGAGAGTAGGGCGCAATGCACACTGCGTAGGGAACATGTCAGTCAGGACACTTCTGATGTACAGAGCTCTTCTAATGAGCTGGTCATCTGAATCAGCTGGGTTAAATAAGAGAGACATGAGATTATGTGCGAGGATTGAGAAATGAACGATGAACACACTCCAGAGGAGACTACAGCAGGAGACAACACAGGGTTTAACTTAAGTCCAGATTTATTAAATCAGTCTATAAACACACATGCACATCTCAAATGTAAACCAAAGTGAACTCAAGTGCAGCGTAAGGACGTCCCCGGGTCATGCAAGGACATCAGTTCATTTACAAAAGCATACCCTGCCCTCCAGTGCAATAAATAAATAGATTAATCAGACGTGCACTCACAGAGTGACTCTTCTGCTGTACAGTGTTCATCAGCCTGCAGTCTGAGACAGGAGGACCCGGCAGGAGCTCAGAGGACATTCATCAACCTGAAGGCTAAAAGGAGATGGAGGAGAAGACCAGCGAACACTGTCCTCCATCAGCTTCTTGAACTGCTTAGAGTCTCTGGCTCCAGACTGACTGACAGAGAGACGTGTGCAAACGTAGCAGTCTGAGAGGACCATTAAGGCTGAGGTGAAACAAAACTGAGCTAATCTGAAAGAAAGGCATCGCCGCCGCACTGAGAGTTCCCTCGTCCAGCACAGACGGCATCATGAGGCACATTCATCTCTCCAAACACCGCAGATGGAGAGCTTAGCAGACACGCTAACAGCTAAACACATGGAGAGTCTGAACCCAAACAGTTCATCCACAGTATTTACACAATTAAAAGAACATTCTAAACATTCACATGGTCAACATCTGCACTCTTTCACTCGTGCACAAATAGAGAACGTGAACAGAGGCACGCACGCACACACACAGATCCGCTCAGGCAGCTGAACCGTGTGTTCGGGACAGTTGTGCCGGCTGTACACTGGGCAGGTGATCAGTGCTGGTATGGCTGTAGAGGAGCACTGGAGCTCAGCTGGTGCTCATGGACACGTCTGGGCTGGGCTGCAGGTCCTCCTCCTGCTCACTGTCATTCACATCTTCCTCATCTTCATCCTCTTCCTTCTCGACCGGAGGCTCGCGGTCCAGAGCAAAGTAGCCTGAGCCTCTGACTGTGTCCTGGCGCTGGTAGAAGAGCACATACGCTGCTTTGGACTAAACACACAGAGACAGACAGGAACAGAAGAGGTCAGTCCTGAGCTCAGCTCACACTCCTGCCAGCACTCACACACACTCATGCAAAATCAGCACTCTTACACTTGTGTAGTATAATCTAATCTCAGAACTTGCTCACACTCATGCAGTGGGGGATTGGCTTACTTTGATCTTTCTGCAATTTACAAAAAAAAAAACTTTCCAGGCAAGCTTAGGGTGCTTTCACACTTGGTTCAATTGCCTGGACTGTACCCAAGTTCGATTGTCCCCCCTTGCCACCTTCTTGATTGGTTTGTGTTCACACTGTCTTGTTTCCTTCTGAACCCTGGTACGCTTGCGTCATCTAGCTGCTGTTTTGTTTACGGCTGTTGCTAGGTGACAGTCACGAGAGCAAATCGCCAAAATGGAAAGATTCCGCTCATCGCGGTCGATTTGCTTTTGCTAAATCTTTTAGTTTTGGACATACAGAAAGCGACTCGCGTCCATCTGCTGCAAAAATATTATAAACATTCAGAACATCACACAGTGTCTGCAGAAGCGGTTTCTGGACAGCCATTAACAGAGTGCCTCCGACCCCATACTCCCAGATCATCCCCCACAGAACACCACAAAGGATATTGTAGAATGCCTTAAAGTTCACAAAACACATGTGGACTGGACTGGCAAACTCCCATGAACCCTTGAGCACCCTAGAGAGAGAGTAAAGAACTAGTCCAGTGTTCCACAGGTGTCAAACTCAGTTGCTGGAGGGTTGCAGCTCTGCACAGTTTAGTACCAACCCTGATTAAACACACCTGATCAGACTAATCGAGTCTTTCAGGCTTATTTGAAACTTACAGGTAAGTGTGTTGAAGCAGGGTTAGAACTAAACTGTGCAGGGCTTCGGCTCTCTAGGAACTGAGTTTGACACCCCTTGTCTAGAAGAAATCCACAATGTTCCTCCTGAATCCAAGGCTCTACTATTGGCCAGATTCTCATCTCCAGTACCCTGTCATAGACTTTTCCAGGAAGGCTGAGCAGTGTGATTCCACTATAGCAGGAACTCAGACTCCCGTCGCCCCTCTAAAAAAATGAGAACCGCCACCCCAGGTGCCCAGTCCAGAGGCACTGTCCCCGAATTCACATATTGTTGTAGAGGTGTATCAGACAAGATAGCCCCACAACATTCAAAGATCTGAGATGCCCCCGCTGATTTGCCGCTGCAGAGCTTGTAGACTACCTTCAGGTTGGGTGATGGGTGAGTCAAACTCTGCCAAGTCTCTCTTCCTCAATGGAAGACATGTCAGTGTGATTTAGGTGGTACTTAAAAGTATTCCTTACACTCCCCAATAACATCCTCAGTCAAGGTCAACAGCTTCCCACTTTTACTGCCAACAGTGTCGGAGAGGAACTGCTTTCCCCTTCTTAGGCACCGGACAGTTTGGCAGAATCTCTGAGGGACCAATAGTCTTCCTCCATGGTCTCCCCGAACTCTTCCCAGGCACAGGTTTTTGCTTCCGCAACCTCTCTGGCTGCAGTACACTTGGCCTGATGGATCATCATGACATCCCTTACTTCCAGTGTTCACCACCAGGTTCGTAGATTAAAGCCACAACAGGCCTTCCAGCCACAGCTCCTCACGAATGGAGTCGGAGAACATGGACCACTCTGTCTCAAAGTCAAAAAGGACACTACCTGAATTCAGATCAGGGAAGCTGTTCCTCTAAATTCCGCCTCTGCAGGTATCACTGTTTTACCCCACGTGGGTGTTAGTACTCCAGTAGAACTACTAAGTCCCCAGTCAGAGGACCTTCTAGTACTCTTACAAGGACTCTGAGGTCATATACTCTGCTCTGCTGTTCAGCTTGTAAGCGAGAGACCTTCCCCAGCCTGTAGGAGCAGAGAGGACACACTCTCATTCACCAACTTGTTTTACAGGTTTACAGGGGGCATGACCAAGACAGTCTAACAACAACTACACTTTGCATCTCTGTATTGTGAGAGACACAGGGCTGAGCAAACACTGAGCTCTGACTACTCCACACTGAAGAGCTGATGAATGATGTCGGTTTCTCACCACGATCTGCTCCTCGCTGGCCGGCGTCACACTGCTGTCATCAAAACTGTACCACTGGCCGTCCTCCACATTCTTGGCGTAGGCAGTATCTGTCAAGCAGACACAGACTGTTGGACATCTTTACATTCATGACTTTATTAGACACAATTAAATACTGTAAATGGCATAAACATGACGAACGCTCTGCATGTGTGAGAATATACACTGATTTACATAACCCAAACCATGCTGTGGAGGGTCCCGAGAGGTTTACTCACAGTGTCCTCCACCCATCCCTCCATAGTGGTTGGAGACGGCAATGAGGTCGTAGCGGCAGACCCCGGCATGAGGGTTGATGAGGAACTCTGACATATCCAAATCCCTGCAGACAGACACAGGACATCAGTGTGTGTGTGTGTGTGTGTGTGTGAGTGTATGTGTGTTTGTGTGTGTGTGTGTGTGTACCGCAGAGGGAACTCCACCAGTGTGTCCAACTTGTCCCTCATGTATCTGCTGTAGGAGAAGCGCTTCAGATGGACCACCAGCACCGGCGGCAGACTCCACAGGTCCAGCTGCTTTGTGGCCTGCTGGTGCTGCTTACAGCTGGGGCAGTACCTGGAGTACACACGTACACACACTTGCATGACTATATCGGACTGAATCTAACCTGATTTACTGTGATTCTCCTGCTTGTGTCTTATTCAGGACAGCTGATTTTAGGACTCCCAAATGACATTAGTATTTGTGTAAAGTGTGTGAGCAGTGTGTGTATGTGTGGTGTGTGAGAAAGAGTGTGCGTCTGTGTGTGTGTGTGTATATGTGTGTCACCCACCAGGGGTCGTCGGCGCCCAGTTTCTCCTTGGTGGTGAAGAGCTGTATGCAGTCCCTCAGCCGGCAGCTCATCTTCTTCTGGGGCTTGTAGTCCATACTGTGGTGCTTCTCGAAGTCCTGTGGGGACACACAGATCAGTGGGCCCTCAGGACACACACACAGCAGGGCACACACACACACAGCAGGACACACACCTCTACCGCTGCCTCGTTAAAGAAGCTCCTCTTCATCTCCGGCTCCCAGACTAAAGACAGGTAACATCTGTCTGCGGGAGAGCAGAACACACACATGAGTGAACACACACACACACACACACATTTGGAATGACTAATACTAATTAAAGCACCACATTATCCAATGTATCTCAATGCATGTAGGCATGTAGACATGATCAAGACGATCTGCTGCAGGTCAAAGCGAGCATCAGAATGGGGAAGAAAGGGGATTTAAGAGACTTTGAACGTGGCATGGTTGTTGCTGCCAGACGGGCTGCTCTGAGTATTTCAGAAACTGCTGATCTACTGGGATTTTCACGCACAACCATCTCTAGGGTTTACAGAGAATGGTCCGACAAAGAGGAAATCTCCAGTGAGCGGCAGTTCTGTGGGCGCAAATGCCTTGTTGATGCCAGAGGTCAGAGGAGAATGGCCAGACTGGTTCCAGCTGATAGAAAGGCAACAGTAACTCAAATAAGCACTCGTTACAACCGAGGTCTGCAGAAGAGCATCTCTGAACACACAACACGTCCAACCTTGAGGCGGATGGGCTACAGCAGCAGAAGACCACACCGGGTGCCACTCCTGTCAGCTAAGAACAGGAAACTGAGGCTACAATTCACACAGGCTCACCAAAACTGGACAAGAGAAGATTGGAGAAACGTTGCCTGGTCTGATGAGTCTCCATTTCTGCTGCCAGATTCGGATGGTCGGCTCAGAATTTGGCCTCAACAACATGAAGCATGGATCCATTCGGATCAGCGGTTCAGGCTGCTGGTGGTGGTGTAATGGTGTGGGGGAGATTTTCTTGGCACACTTTGGGTCCATTAGTACCAATTGAGCATGGTGTCAACGCCACAGCCTACCTGAGTATTGTGCTGACCATGTCCATCCCTTTATGACCACAGTGTCTCCATCTATAAGATGTTCATTGCAGATATCACTCAGTTGTTCTTGCTGTTCTCCAGCTATGTTAAATTTATGTCCAGGGTATCTGTAAGTTTGATGTCTGGCTTAAACTCTGATGGTATTTCCTGAGATTGTAAACACAAAAGGATGTTCATATTTGGCTCTGCACCACCTGTTAAACACTGCACATGTGCTGTTCTTCACCTCAAGCCCAGACCATTGCAGACAGCGGTCGGTATCTGACAGCCTGTTGGTAATGACGTTTTCTGCTCTTGACAGTAAGCTGACATCATCTGCACTGGCTTGAACAGGATTCAGAGATCTTACATTGGGCAAGGCGAGGAGGCGGGTCAGTTTCAGCCATTGGTTTATTGCTGCGATAAAACATATAGCACTGCAGGAACAGCTTGCCTTAACTCCAACTGCAAGTGTTGTCCACACATTACTTGTATAAAAGAGTTGTCGTAAACATCCTTAATTATCCATCTGTACTGCTCCGGCAGTCTTATCTCTTCAAGAGAACCAATCAGTTCACTATGAGGAGAGGAACTAAACCATCTTGAAAGTCGAGAAACAGTGCATAACAGCAGGAGAACACACAGAGAACATGCTCGATCATCCCTCGCCTCTCTACATACGCTTTCTGTTTCAATGATAGAACAGCAGAGTCTACAAGTCAAGACAAGATACGGGCTGCGTCCGAAACCGCCTACTACTCAGTAGGTACTGCATTTGAATTTAAACGTACTACTCGGCCGTTAGAAAGGTACGTTCTATACAGTATGAATGTGAGAAGTATGAATGGAATTTGGACGTACTACATCCACCATTTTGTCATGGTCACGTGACCTACCTGCATCAGTTGCGTCGCTTCACTCCCATTCATGAATTCTCTCACGGAGCATCATGGGATAGCGTAGCGTGCATGGGATGAGCACTTCAGAATCTCGCCGGAAGTAGTAAGTCATCCGGGTACTTCTCGCATACTGATTTTCCAATTCTATAAATTCGGACACACTACTCGGTTCGCATACTGATTTTAGCGTACTGTATAGTATGGAAGTATGAGGTTTCGGACGCAGCCACGGTTTAAGATGCACTTCATAAATACACACACACTCTCTCTCTCTCTCACCGCTGAGGCGCTCCTCCTGGAAGTGTATTTGTGCGTGTGGCTCCCCCGTCAGCAGGGCTCCTCCATCAGTCTTGCCCATGTTGGTTATCTGCAGGCTGAAGAGCCTCCTGCTGCTCTTGCAGGGCTCCAGCAGCGAGGGCCCGTTCTCCAGCAGCGAGGGCCCGTTCTCCAGCAGGGAGGGTCCGTTCTCTAGCCTCTGCTCCTCAGCCGGGACTGCTGCCGCTGCTGCTGTCGCTCTCTGAAGACACACCCTGCTCCACACTGAGCTCATCATCAGGCTCGTCCGTCTCCATCTCACCTGTGGACACACCTGGTCAGTCGAGAGATCCCAGTGTCTGTTATTCCCAGATAACACCCGCTGAACAACACTCGTCTGGGAACTGAGGATCACCCTCAGTGAATATGTTCATGTTTATATTGATCTGCTGGTCTATCTCACTGCTGAGTGTCTCCATCTAGTGTCTGAGTGATGGTCAGGTTAGTGTATACTCCATCAGCTGTTTTATTTTCTGTCTTTTGTTTAATTAAATAATTAATAAACTCTTACAGCTCAGAGCAGTGTTTAGTGTGTAATGTTCATGTTCTGTGTTCAGTATCTGTGTAATAATCAGGATAAAGCACATCCAGCCGGTTGTTTTCTCAGAATAACCCCTTCAGTCTGATACAGCAGTGCTGCTGATAAACCTGTCAGGCTTTACTCTGAGATAACACCCTGCTGGATATTCCAAAACACAGATAAAAGCAGTAATACAGAAGCACAGCTAGCATCTGAACACACAGAGTGTCTGTGATATCTATTGTCTGCCCTGTGCACTGATTGGCTGTGCTGTACAGCAGTGTACTCAGCAGGCTTACTGGGCGAACACTCCTCTGCTGTCCCGTTGGTGGCGCTGCCGTTGACGGAGCGGTGTTTGGGGGAGCTGGAGTCCTCACAGTCCTCAGTGTCCGGACGGATGAAGCGGCTGCAAACACACACACACAGACACACACACACCTCAACATTTAACATGAGGAGGACACGATAACACTGACACACACGACACACTCTGAAAACACACTACAATCAAGACTACTGCTGTAAACAACACTGATCTCTACATTCTAAAGGCACAGTGTGCATTTCCTCCACTAGAGGGTGTCTATTCACCACAAACAATGACACTGAACATTTGGGATAACACAGGTACACAAGTCAGCAACACATACACTGCTCTAGTTGTTTCTGGAGATTTTATTGAAGAAAGTCGTACACACTGTGCCTTTAGCTGACCTTCAGTCTAACAAAACCACGGATTCAGGAGATCCTGAGAGCCATTCCTTATCATCAGAGGATATATGTATATATTTATTAGGTGTACTTTGCCTCTCGTCCTGCAGCTGTAGTCATCATTTGAGTTGCTGAACATAAAAACAAAACAAAGGAAGCAGAGAGTGAATGCTGGTGTCTGCTGAGGAGAGGCGGAGTACTGCTCAGAGCTGAAGAGTGCGGAGATCTGCAGGCATGCTCAGTGTGTGTGTGTGGACAGGGCGGGGCACAGACAAGCTCCTCCCACTTTAAACAGCCAATCAAAGAGTTTTATGTTAATTTATTCATGCGACTGAAACCCTTTAAAAGAGTCTCCAGTGCTCAGAGCCTCACGGTGCTTCAGGAATCATTGTAAAGCAGTGATACGCTGCTGCAGAAGATCAGTTCTGTTAATATTGTCTGACAATAGTCAACACATGTTCTTCCTGTATTTTGAGCAGAACAGGTGAATGTTTCCACAGAGGTTAAATGAGTGTGTGTGTGTGTGTGTGTGTGTACCGCAGGCGCTGCAGCAGCAGGTTGTACAGCTTCTCCTCGGTGAGTGTGTGTGGCACGCGCAGCAGGAAGGGCAGGCCGAACAGTGGTGTGCTGGTCTGGTTGAAGCCCGACTGCTTGTACTTCTCCCGCAGGTACACCGGGACCAGCAGGTGCTCTGTGTCCTCCTGCCGGCTGACGGACAGCTCAAACCTGCTCCGCACGAAGACACACACATGTCAGACACACACAGACACACACACCCACCCACAGCAGATCGAGCACTCACACGTAGATGTCGTCGCGCTCCATGATGCTGCTCAGGTTCTCGTTGCTGGAGAAGAAGCGGTGGAACCTGTGGTTGTAGATGTCCGTCACCACCATCTGTGTGTGTGTGTGTGTGTGTGTGTGTGTGGTGAAGAACCACAGAGAAAGGAGATCAAACGCACATATACACACACATTACTGTACACACATAGAGACACACAGAGACGCTCACACACACACACACACACTGACCTTCTCTGGCGGTACGTCACACAGAGCTGATAGAGACGCACACAGGTCTGAGATCTGACCCACTTTAGGCACCGTGACTTTATACTGAAACACACACACACACACACACACACACATACACACACTCATTACTATACTGGGGCATTAGGGCACATCATGTGGTCTACTATCCACTGCCCAGACTCTAGTTTCTGTGTGTGTGTGTGTGTGTGTGTGTGTGTGTGTGTGTGTGTGTGTGTGTGTGTGTGTGAGCACCTGTGTGTGTTTGGCCAGCGGGTCGAGCCACACCAGGAACACCTCCAGCGTGCGCTCCTTCTTCATGGGCAGAGGGAGGGTCAGGTAGCAGAAGGGGTCAAAGGTCACGGACACCTTGGAGCACTCGGGGCAGACCAGCGTGGACTTGAAGAGGCCATGGAAGATGTCCACGATGATGGAGTCGTTACGCCTGATGTGGCTCTCCCACGCCTCCTGAGCCAGTACCTGCAGGACAACACAACAACGTCATACACACACACACACCTCCTGAGCCACTACCTGCAGTTAGGACGATTCTAAGGGCCCCCGCACTTTTGGGGCCCCCAGAGCTATGATTAGGGGGCCCAAACCCTCTCCCCTACCCCACCCCCCAAACACTGCTCTTCACTTCAATCGGCGGGGACTCCACTCCCCTGGACCCCCACTCTTCACTTCATTCTGTGGCGACAACACCCACCCAATCTTTACTTTAGTCCGCGGTGACTCCACCCCCCAGCTCTATACTTCAGTCTGTGGTGACTCCACCCACTGGCCCCCTCCCCACTCTTCACTACAGTCCACAGTGACTCCACCCCCCAGCCCCCTCCCCCCTCTTCATTTCAGTCTGCAGTGACTCCACCCCCCGGCCCCCTCCCCACTCTTCACTACAGTCCACGGTGACTCCACCCCCCAGCCCCCTCCCCCCTCTTCATTTCAGTCTGCAGTGACTCCACCCCCCGGCCCCCCCCCCCACTCTACACTTCAGTCTGCGGTGACTCCACCCCCCAGCGCCCTCCCCGCTCTATACTTCAGTCTGCAGTGACTCTGAACCAGCTGTGAGAGAGACAGTGAGTGAGTGTGTGTGTGTATAAACACCTCATCAGGTCGTCCGTCTGCGTCCCTCAGCTGTATGTAGGGCTGTGTGTGTGTGTGAGTGTGTGTGTGTGTATAAAAACCTCATCAGGTCGTCCGTCTGCGTCCCTCAGCTGTATGTAGGGCTGTGTGTGTGTATAAACACCTCATCAGGTCGTCCGTCTGCGTCCCTCAGCTGTATGTAGGGCTTCTTCCTGATGCGGTTCAGGTCTTCATGAAGTCCGTCCAGCAGGAAGGCCAGAAGCTCCTGAGAGTCCTGCTGCTGATAGCCTGAGAACTGCGGAGCGAAGCGGCCCACCTGAGTCTAAACCAACACAACAAATGTGTGACCCACAGACATGACCTGTAGAGATATGTGACCCATTCAGATGTGACCCACTGAGTTGTGTGACCCAACAGACGTGTGACCCACTGAGATGTGACCCGCAGAGATGTGTGACCCCCTGAGGTGTGTGACCAGCTGAGATGTGTGACCCATTCAGATGTGACCCACTGAGTTGTGTGACCCAACAGATGTGTGACCTGTTCAGACGTGTGACCCACTGAGATGTGACCTGCAGAGATGTGTGACCCGCTGAGGTGTGTGACCTGTTCAGATGTGTGACCTGTGAAGATGTGTGGCCCACTGATGTGTGACCCACTGAGATGTGTGACCCGTGACCTGCAGAGATGTGTGACCAGCTGAGATGTGTGGCCCACAAATTTGTGACCCACTGGGATGTGTGGCCTGTCAGATGTGTGACCCGTTCAGATGTGTGACCACTGAGGTGGGTGACCCGTAAAGATGTGTGGCCCACTGAGATGTGTGACCGGTCAGATGTGTGACCCACTGAGATGTGTGACCCATTCATATGTCACCTGCAGCTATGTGTGACCCATTTAGACGTGGACGGTTCAGACATGG
The DNA here is from genome assembly GCA_903798195.1 of Danio kyathit. Lineage (NCBI taxonomy): Eukaryota > Metazoa > Chordata > Actinopteri > Cypriniformes > Danionidae > Danio > Danio kyathit. The sequence goes on along the minus strand of LR812522.1, from coordinate 44,613,643 downwards.
AACCTGCAGAGATGTGTGACCCTCAGAAATGTGTGACTCATTCAAATGTGTGACCCTCTTGAGATGTGTGACCCATAGAGACGTGTGACCCACTGAGATGTGTGACCCATTCAAATGTGTGACCCTCTGAGATGTGTGACCCATAGAGACGTGTGACCCACTGAGATGTGTGACCCATTCAGATGTGTGACCCATAGAGACGTGTGACCCACTGAGATGTGTGACCCATTCAAATGTGTGACCCTCTGAGATGTGTGACCCATAGAGACGTGTGACCCACTGAGATGTGTGACCCATTCAGATGTGTGACCCATAGAGACGTGTGACCCACTGAGATGTGTGACCCATTCAAATGTGTGACCCTCTGAGATGTGTGACCCATAGAGATGTGTGACCCATTCAGATGTGTGACCCATAGAGACGTGTGACCCACTGAGATGTGTGACCCATTCAAATGTGTGACCCTCTGAGATGTGTGACCCATAGAGACGTGTGACCCACTGAGATGTGTGACCCATTCAGATGTGTGACCCATAGAGACGTGTGACCCACTGAGATGTGTGACCCATTCAAATGTGTGACCCTCTGAGATGTGTGACCCATAGAGACGTGTGACCCACTGAGATGTGTGACCCATTCAGATGTGTGACCCATAGAGACGTGTGACCCACTGAGATGTGTGACCCATTCAAATGTGTGACCCTCTGAGATGTGTGACCCATAGAGACGTGTGACCCACTGAGATGTGTGACCCATTCAAATGTGTGACCCTCTGAGATGTGTGACCCATAGAGACGCGTGACCCACTGAGATGTGTGACCCATTCAGATGTGTGACCCATAGAGACGTGTGACCCACTGAGATGTGTGACCCATTCAGATGTGTGACCCATTCAAATGTGTGACCCTCTGAGATGTGTGACCCACTGAGATGTGTGACCCATTCAGATGTGTGACCCATTCAAATGTGCGACCCTCTGAGGTGTGTGACCCATAGAGACTCGTGACCCGCTGAGATGTGCTCTCCACAGTGCTGCACCTTGAAGGGTCTGGGAGTGATATAGCTGCACCTGGCGGCCCACAGCTGCTTGATGAGCTCGGCGTACGCTCTGGCGATCTCTCCACTCATGCCCAGAGGATTGTCCTGGTTCAGCTCCTGCTGGTACTGCTCCGTCAGGAAGAACTGGGTCAGCGGGGGCACGTTACTCAGGCACTGCACACACACACACACGTTATGGGTGAGATGGGTGATATAAAATAAATAATGTGGGATACACTGATGTGTGTGTGTGTGTGTCTGAGTCTGTTTACACACTCAGATTTACTGACACCCTTTACTCAATAATCTTCATCACATCAGTGTGTGTGTGTGTGTGTGTGTGTGTGAGATGCACCTGAGTGGCGGAGTTCATGAAGCAGGTGTTGCCCAGGTTAGAGAGTCCACACAGACCTGCTTTCTGATCACACACACCACTGCTGCTGTATGAAGGACACGACACACTGCTGTAGGAGGAGCTCTTCAGGCTGAACACACACACACACACAGATGGGTGAGAGCCCAGAACACACAAGGTGCGTTCGACATGAAGCACGGCTGCAGCCGGTGATCAGCGAGATTAGCCGAGTGCAGGCGGGGGTGAAGCCGGACACTCATGACGTGATCATTATTATTTATTTATTTAATACAACACAAGATTTACAGAACAAATAAACCAGAATACAGTCTCCACAAACTACAGTTCATCTTAAACAATACGGCAATTATGCATTAAAGTTAGGCAGCCTATATAGCAAACACATGAGGAATAAGGGGAAACCAGAGGGCACATCAACAGCAAATGAATATCCACCAGCAGGGTTATTCTGGATCATGAACAGCATTATTAAAAAGCACTTTAATCCAAAAAGACTGAACAAAAGGACCAAAATAAAAGAGCTTCTACATCAATATCACCGATAACATCTCTGCATAAATGGCCTGACGGGAAATGAAAGATTTCATAATCATATATTGTCATATTTAATCAAATATGTTTTTATTTAAAGGGTCCCGAAACCCCAGAGCACATGTGTTGAGCTGTAGCCAGTCATATCTGTGTCCCGCGCTGCTGTAAACACTATGAGGACACATATATACCTCACTAAAGAGTGAACATTGGTTGTTTTTGCGTTATTTTGAGCAGATTCGTTCTTCCGGTTTCTGAAGCTGCGTCACGGCGATTAGAGACTTGTGTGTGTTCCAGCATGGAGACTGGCTGTCTGTACCTGCGAGTGCATTGTAATGAGTGTGCAGCATTAATTCATGAGAAAGACTTGGTTCAAACCAATCAGCGCGCTCTACTGTGTATGCGGTGCAGCTTCATTAATATCACTGCAGTATTATAGTACACTATTATAGACTGAAAGATCCGCTGTACATGCTGCTCTCCGAGTGTAAACATGTAAACACCACAATCAAACTATTAGCGTATATTGTAGGATTTTCACCGCATTTTGTGACAGGATAGTCTATACACACACGGCTTTCTGACGCTACCTACTGACTGCATCTAAGTTACC